>JASAND010015526.1:0-10392 GCA_030248195.1 Trissonchulus latispiculum
GCCAGAAAAAATTTCGGAGGGGGGCAAGCCAAAAATGCTCGGAAATGTCTTCAGTAACTGAACAATAGGTACAAAGGTTCAAGTAAAATCTAGTGCTTTGAGTTTTGAGATATTGAGATGTTTTAGTTCAAAACTAGCGCCGCAGGCGAATATTTATCGAAATATTTATTCACGCTGCTGCTACTCCCTAAAAATTTTTCTTTTGTCATCGATTTCGGGGGGGGGACATGGCTGGCTTATTTTTAGGCCAAAATTTATGGGGGGGGGGACGATATGGGGGGGCTCAAAGTTGCCCCCCCATCGATGGGGGGGGGGCTCACCAAAAGTGGGGGGGCATATTTTTGGAAAAAATTTTGCAAATTTTTACGTTTTTTTGTGTAAAAATTGCCAGAAATCGCTAAAAAATGACTAATTTTAGGTGTTTTTTTACGCTAAAATAGCTAAAATTTCGTTAAAATTCCGGCGAAGCCGGAAAACTTTTTGAAAATTTAAAAAATGGTGAAATCTGGCAATTTTTTTGGGTTATGGCGGGGGAGGTCAAAATTTATGGGGGGGAGGTTGCCGAATGGGGGGCCCCACCCACCCCCCAGTTAAAATAAGCCAGGCAATGGCCCCCTCGCCCCCCCCCCCTGGCTACGCGCCTAATCAAGAGTATATAATATATATCTAAGAGTGTGACAAGCGTCAAGCTGTTAGTTATTATGCTTACGACATCATCTGCACGATAACAGCTGACCCTCGCCCACAAATTAGACCCACCACTTTAAAGAAATTTGCACCCTATGTTTGTGTGCTGAAGCTCGCAACAGACGCACATTGAACCAGCTGACTAGTTGAGTTTGGGCTTTAGAACACAAACATAGCGTGCAAATTTCTTTGAAGTGATGAATCTAATTTGTGGGGGTCAGCCGTTACCGTGCAGATGATATCGCAAGCAAAATAACTAACAAGTTGACGCTTGTCACACTCTTAAGCCCGGTTCATACTTTTCGTGCTTTTGTGCCTTGTGCTTTTGTACTTTTCTATGAGTGCTTTGTGCTTTTCTACTTTTCTATGAGTGCTTTGGGCTGTGTCCTTTGTGCTTTGTGCTCACGAGGATGAGTTCATACGTTCGTCTCTTGGGGACAGTAAAAAAGCAAAAATAATATTTTGATCAACTTCTAAGCTGCATATTTGCCAATGCAAAACCGCAGAAAATATTTCAAAACAGATATATGCCTTTTGTAAATTTTGTGGGGAGGAACCGACTTAATAACTCTTGTTACGCTTGATTAACCTTAAAGTGCCACCCTACTAAGCAGGCTGAAGAAATTTTAAAGAAGAAAATTGGGAGAGGTCATGTTGTAATGACCCCTGTATTTCTCTCCCCATAAATTTTACTTGTTTAATATTAAGAGCTTGGAAAACTAACAAAATTCAGAAATAATGTATTTTGATCTTCAACTCCTTTCATGGCAATCAAATCTACATTTTTTATACTTAAAATTGATCGAAATGTAGAATTGAATTTACACTAAAAATTAAATTATGACGATTTTAATTTCTGAAACACCTGAACCAAATTTTGGAAAAAATTGTAGTTCGTACTTTGTAAACAGAAATACTTTAAAATTCTTTTAAAACGCGGTTCAATTGAAATTTAATTTTTATGAAGTTAAAAGTAATTTCAGAAACCCCATAAATTTAAAACCGTTATGTTTTAAAAGAATTTTTAGTGTTTCTCATTACAAAATTAATACATCCTACAATTTTTCCAAAATTTGGTCCCGGTGTTTCAGAAATTAAAATCGTCATAATTTAATTTTTAGTGTAAATTCAATTCTACATTTCAATCAATTTTAAGTATAAAAATTTGATTTGATTGCCATGAAAGGAGTTGAAGATCAAAATACATTATTTCTGAATTTTGTTAGTTTTCTAAGCTCTTAATATTAAACAAGTAAAATTTATGGGGAGAGAAATACATGGGTCATTACAACATGACCTCTTCCAATTTTCTTCTTTAAAATTTCTTCAGCCTGCTTAGCAGGGTGCCACTTTAAAGTTAATCAAGCGTAACAAGAGTTAAGTCAGTTCCTCCCCACAAAATTTACAAAAGCGTATATATTTGTTAACCAACAACAAGTTAAAGTAATTAAAAACTTTCAAAGGTATATAGTACGTATATTAATATCATTTAGTGAATTACATGAGCATGCCGCCTATTGCCTACATCTGAACATATGTATATGCTTTTTAATTTTCATAGTTTTCCTATTTTTCATTATTTATTCATTTATTTTTCGTTCAATCCATTTGTCTTCGTTGCTACAATATTCCGTGGTCGCTTCTGATTCCACGCCTTCTGTGTTTTATTGGATGAAGTCAAAAATGCTGGATTTTGATTGGCTAAGCACGAAAGCACATCCTAAAATGGTTAACTAGTCTCAACATTCAAAAGCACATTCGATAGCACAAAGCACTCGAAGTATGAACTGTGCTTTAGTTATTATACGCTCTTGGTACTATTTTCATTTCTTTGCCAGTATTCTGTCTGTTTTCTGACACATAATGTTATAATGCTGGCTTTTTGTTACGTGGACTACTTTAATCAGAATTTTAACTTTGTAACTGTGATTTGTTCATTTATTATTCACTTTTCTTATTTATTGCAGATTGTTCACTTGATTCGCAGACAACCCGGTGGCATTCAGCTGTCCAAATTCTCAGAAGAGTACAATAAATATTACGGTCATCCCTTCAATCTTAGAAGAGAGTGTTCTTTGTCCACTATTGGTCTGCTGCGATCTCTTTTCGACGCTGTAACCGTTGACGATACTGGTGAATACGTTCGTCCCAACTCCGTAATCAGAACCTATTCACCAGCCCAGCAATTACAGTCTGTACAAAATCCTGTATCTGCGGTAGACAGCGGTGCTGGTTATAGCACTCTTAATTCAGATGCTAGTAATACATCTACAGTATTGAACGGCGATTTCGCCTGTACTGATCAAGCAGCAAAGGTCCGGGTTAAAATGGAAACTCGAGAAAATCCAAGAAATATTTCCCCGTCTCCGGTGATACCAGATGATCCTGATCCTATGCGATCTGTAATTGTTGACATTCTGGACAAGTTTGACAACAAGTGTCCCCGAAATTTATTTGGACTGATTCTTCGCCAGAGAGCCAAAAAGATTGGCATTGAACTCAACAATGACGACGCCACTGTTGATCACCTTTCCTGCCTTTATTCCGATTTGATCACTTCCGAGAAGGAGGACGAGAAAGAGTTTATCGTTCTGCAGATTAAAGATGCTCCTGTCTCAGCTGAATCTCAGCATGTTGAGACTAGCTTGTAAGTGCATGCAGAAAGTTAAGCATTTCTAGATTATGTCGCCTTTGAGTTTGGTAGCTCTATAAAATGTTTCTTGAGATCAAGGCAGCTGACGTGGTCGCTTCTATCTAGATTTAACGATGGACGTAAATAGAAATTTATTTATATTTTGCTTGCTTTTGAAGCAGTCAATAATATTTTGTTTTGTAACTATATATATATTGGTTTATTATGTAGCTAGCTTACAGTTGAGATTACCATTTTCTCGATCGAGTCCTGGGTTTACTTCACTGGGGGGGGGGGGGGCGGGGGGGGGGGCCCCCCCCTTTTTTGGGCTCCCCCCCCCACTCACCCTAAGGTGCCCAGAAAATGCCAAATTTTTAGGATTTTTGGTCAAAATTTTCAAAATTTTTCCGGCTTCGCCGGAAATTTTTGGTCAAAAATCGTATTTTTTGGTGCTAAAACTCAATTTTTCAGCACTTTTAAGCTTAGTTATAGCAGTATATGTTGAAAACAGGCTTTTTATACGGTATTTTTGGCATTTTTTAGCCCATTTTAGACCCCCCCCCCCACCTTTCGACCTCCCCCCCCCCATTAGTGGGGGGGGGGGGCTCCCCCCACTTTTTTCGCCTAAAGTAAACCCAGGAGGCTACTGTATATATATATATATATATATACACGTAACTTATGTAATTTTGTGTAAGATTGTATTTTACTTGCAGGGCCAACCCATCTATAACTGAAAACGGCATCGTTTCTTCTCTCAGTTCTTCTTCCGAGGTAACGAAATCTTTTATTGTTGTGATTCACCTGGGAACATATTTCTGACTAAAATCGTGACGAAAATTAATGAGTCTTTCCAAAATTATATATCTCATTTCTAAAAGCGCTTGCTTTGTCTCAATTTGAAATTTGCCTTTGCAGTCCTGAATTATGATTGAACTCGACTGGAATTGAATGCTTTCATCATGTAAAATGCTTTTAGACGTAATTCTGTGTATTGGTCTAATTTTATATTTTGACACCAGATGTCGCTGTTAAATTTTGAAGTCAGCTTATCCTTTTTCTTGAATTCCACGATCAATAGGGTCATAACTATACTTGTCAATATGGAGGTTGTAGAATGGTAACAATCTACGGATGTTTTCAGCTAATTTTAGTGCTTTCACAATATTTTCTTAGAGTCGATCCGGCCAGCAGTTAATACCTTTCTCGGCCCGGCCCAGCTCGGCTCGCTAACCAATGAATGTTGGCCTGGTCCGGCCCGCTCAATTCTATTGCACACACAGAATGTTAAAGAGCACGAAAAAAGTTGCTCCGTAAATTTTAGATACTTTTGTAAAGGATTAGAGCCGAAAGGAAACCAGCACCTTAAACTAAACTTTAAAAATTTGAAAAAACTAGCAATAGGTGCAAAAATGCGCTGTTTTCTGCAAAGATAATGATATAACTTAGATTAAAAATTTCAACAAAATTGAGATGATCGCCTCAGGTGCGAAAACTTTTAAAAATTTAATATTAACAAACGCCGCAGTCGCGAAGAAATATACACTAAAAAGTGCTCCTTTTCTTAGTTTTTCCCCAAAACTCCGGAAGGGGATGGGACAAAAAGGGAGGGGTCCACACCCACACCCTGGGTGTGCCCATGCGTACTAACTATGTGCCATTTCTGTATATTTGTCTTCTGTGCGTGGAACTTGCTGGCAACTCATTGATTAATATTGACTTAATGATTTTTTTGCTTCTCGCAGGTTGTCAGCTCAATTCCCGATGATGCTGTGATAGCTTATGACTTGAACAATCCAGTGGACTACAGTGCAGCAAAGAATTTTAGTGTATATACGTTTGGTTTTTCCACGTTTGCGTTTTCTTTGTCATTTACTATTTTGCTTACTGAAATATACGTATAGTCAGGTTCCCAAAAAAAACCAGTTGACAGTTTTTTGCTCCAACCTTTTGCAGGGTGACGTGGGACAGCCCAACTAGGGTGCATATGCATAGGGCTCGGTCCGACACATATGCCCACCTATAGCCCCTAGCCTGCCTCCCTGGCAATCCTGAGTAATTAAAAAATTTCGGTGGTTCTGTTTTTGGGAACGATTCCAAAAAAAGAACCAGCGTTCCCAAATAAAAAACCACCCTCTTTACTACTGGCAGAGAAGAAGCAGGGCAAATCTAATATTACCTATAATAGCCCATAACCGACCAATACTACACGGTACTTGGTGGAGCCCAAGGGTCTAGCCTGGGCACGGCAGCCCACTTAGACTACCTTGGACCACCATGACATGGTGAGTCTGGAGGTGTAAGTTCCGATAACTTTTCTTTGAGCACCAAACGCCTTAAGCCTACGTTTATAGCATATTTGGCACCCTTTTAACGTGTATTTTCTTTAAGTACACTATAAAATTTCTGAGGACTTAGTACTTACCTGTAACAACAGTCCACATCTCCAACTTGGACCTCCGGGGACCTAGGCCAAGTTGGGGGACTATCACCAAAACCCTACCAAAACAACTGAAATTTATAACTAAAGTCTGACACAAAAATGTGTGTACAAAATCTATAAGGCCTCCAGTGAGCTAAATATACGTCGTAACCCCATAAAACCATATATTTTCGGAATCCTTGCAGCGAAACGAACAGTTTTATAAAATTTAAAATTTTTTAAAATTTCAAAAATTTTAAAATATCGGTTTATCGGGGAATTTTTCTGACAATTTCCGGCTATTCAGCTCATTCGTTCCGCAAAATTTGCCCGTCCGAAGACGCATCGATTGACACAAGAACGAAAAAAATCGGTTGAGAAATAAGCATTTTATTCCAAAATTTCATTTTTCCATTTCCTTTGATGTTTGCCGCTTTTGCAACTTTGACTGGTTATTACTCGCGACTCGCTCAACGGAAAATTTTTTCGATTAGATTTTCAGGACCGCCTAGGCGCCCGCTTTCACCTGATATATGTGGTTTTTCAACTTTTGAAAGTCTGGTTTTTGGCTCTCTTTGATGTTGCCGCCATGATTTGACTGAAGCAGTGTAAACTAGCAAAACCAGCTGAAATAAGGGATATTGTTTAAAAATTCATTGCTGGCGCAATATAAGTCGTAGCAACAAAAGCTTTATATCGTTGGATTCAGCTCAGCTTGAATTTTATGATTATGTTATTTTTACTCAATTTTTTTAATTCTTCTTTGCCGAAATTTTTGTTAAAAAAGTTTTATATATCAAAAAATTCGACTTTCAAAAGTTGAAAAACCACATATATATATATCAGTGAAAGCGGGCGCCTAGGCGGTCCTGAAAATCTAATCGAAAAAATTTTCCGTTGAGCGAGTCGCGAGTAATAACCAGTCAAAGTTGCAAAAAGCGGCAAACATCAAAGGAAATGGAAAAACGAGATTTTGGAATAAAATGCTTATTTCTCAACAGATTTTTTTCGTTCTTGTGTCAATCGATGCGTCTTCCGACGGGCAAATTTTGCGGAACGAATGAGCTGAATAGCTTGAATGGTCCGAAAAAATTCCCCGATAAACCGATATTTTAAAATTTTTGAAATTTTAAAAAATTTTAAATTTTATAAAAATGTTCGTTTCGCTGCAAGGATTCCGAAAATATATGGTTTTATGGGGTTACGACGTATATTTAGCTCACTGGAGGCCTTATAGATTTTGTACACACATTTTTGTGTCAGACTTTAGGAAAACGCGTTTCCAGCGTGAACTATGCTGTAAATATCAGTTTTTAGCCAAGTCCAGTACTTCAAGATACCAACATGGGTCCGGACCAGGTTCAGGCTGTCTGAGCCAGTCAAATCACCTCAAAGATTCCAAATATAAATTATTACGGTGTTTTTTGGGGTAAAACGTTCTAAAACCGCGTTAATATCACCAGAAAAACAATTACGGTGGCTCCTGTGACCTATTTTTGCAAAGTCCGAACTGGTTATTTTTTCGGAATTCGTTCCCAAAAAAATCCGGGTGGTCCAGGCCACAGCGTGGGAGCCAGTAGGGCTGGGATGTGTGGTGTCGTGAGCACTTGGGCATCTAACCTACCAACCACAATTAGGGACTTACCGGGTTTTCCGTTGTGGTTTTGAGACAATTTTTTCAACACCATGTCGAAACTTGATATATTATATTATAATACTGATTGATATATTATATATTATTATAGTGATATATGATATGGTGATATAGTGATATATTATAATACTAAGGTCTTCTACTTATTATGTGCCAAATTTGGCTCGAAACGGTCGAAGTACCTGGGAGATCTGGCACTGGTTCTTTATTTGGGAACTTTCTCACTGGTTCTTTTTTTGGGAACCTGACTATATTGAATTACAGATACATATTATCACAAGATATTTTACAAACCGAGCATAACATATATATGGGTTTGAGCGGCGATAAGTTCGGAACATTTTGTGGGTCTGCCGTATGTGTACTGGATTTGTTTTAGGCGAAAAAAATGGGGGTTGGGAGTGTGGGGAGGAGCCCCCACTATTGTGGGGGGATGGTGTAAAAATGCTAAAAATACAGTAAGAATAGCCTGTTTTCTACCTATGCTGCTATAAATAAGTTAAAATGCTCAACAATTAAATTTTAGTACCACAAGACGATTTTTGACAAAGGAATTCCGGTGAAACTGGAAAATGTCTGAAATTTTTGACCAAAACTCCTTCAAATTTTTGACCAAAAATCCTTCAAATTTTTTAATTTCTGGGCAACTGAAGGTGACTGGAAGGAACCCCAAAAATTGAGGGTGGTGTGGTGCCGAGTGGGGCCGCGCCCTCCGCTAAAGCTGTAATTTTCGGCTTAAACTCAGGGTATTTTTACCGGAGGGGGGCGGCGGCAACCCCCCCCCCCCCGAAGTTGACCTCCTCCCCCGAAACTGCCTCCCCCCTGAAATCGCCCCCAGATTTTTGCTTCCCCCCCAGGGAATTTTGGGGGCGCAAATTTTTGCCAAAAATAGGCTAATTTTCAAAAAATTTTCGGTGTCGCCGGAGATTTTTTCCGTAAAGATGACTATTTTTAGCTTAAATCCTGGCGTTTTTGAGAAATTTTTGCCTATGTGTAAAATACACCTAAATAACAGTATTTAAACGCAATTTTGCAAAAAATCCCCCCCCCGAGGATCCCCCCGGGAAGCCCTCCCCCGACAAAATCCCTAAAAAATACCCAGTCAAATACTGCTTATTTACGCAAAAATATATTTACACAGTGAAAAACGAATTTACACAACAAAATACACAGCCAAATTTTCGGAAATTTTTTACAAAAAGTGCTCTGAAAAGATAGCATTCAAGCTTTTCATATTTAAAGAAGCGCTAGCTATTAGGTGGGGATGCCACCCCAAGACCCTGCCTCTTTCCGAAGATTTACAGTAGTTTTGTACATTGTGGCATGGTTATTGGTGGTCCTTTCTTTTCTGTTGATACTCCTGCTTATCTGGTTGCGTGTAATTTATTTACTTACTGCATCGTATGCGGGTTTATTTTAGGGAAAAATAAGTGGTGGGACGCCCCCCACTAGTGGGGGGGGGGAATAAACTGGGCCTAAAATGCTAAAAGTGCTGTATAAATAGCCTGCCTTGCACATACACTGCTATAAGTATGCTTAAAAGTGCTCAAAAATCAAGTTTTCGCACCAAAAAAGGCTATTTTGATCAAAAATTTCCGGCTTGAAAATTTTGACCAAAAATCATAAATGTTTGCCAATTTCTCGGCACCTTAGGGTGAGTGGGGGGAGGTCCAAAAAAGTGGGGGTGGGGCCGAGTGGGGGTGGGAGGTTATTGGAAAAGGAAAAGAAGCCGGAAAATTTTTGAAAATTTTGACCAAAAATCATAAATCCTTAAAATTTGGCATTTTCTGGGCACCTAATAGTGAGTGGGGGTGGGGCCGAGTGAAGGGCAGGTGGTGGCGGGACGGAGGGGGGAACCCGTGCGGGCGGGGGTGGGGCGCGCCCCCGCCCCCACTAAAAGCCCAGTTGTATTTTGAAAAACAACTCTTGAATTTTACACAGCTTTAAACAAAAATTCACACTGAAATTTAAATTTGACACAAGATTTACACAGGTCCGATTTTGAAAAACATCTCATAATTGGTGCGAACTGAAGAGTGTAGCTATGCACATTTTCAACCAAGATCTAACCAGGGAATGAGAGGTCGGGACTATATTTTATAGTGTGTCCTTTAGTCTTACGTGCTATATATGTACCACCATAATCTTTGCTTCTTTTTCTACTTTAATTTCTTGTAATTTTGCATTTTCTGTGAATCATTTAAAAGTTTACGTTGCTATCAACTGAAATATCGCATAGAATATCGAATTTAACAGACGATAATAATGTAGCCGAGAATCTAGTTTTTACGGTACAGAACATCTTTCGCTTTTGTAAACTATAATTTCTTCCATGTCCCTTTTACTGAGCGGGAAATAAGCTAAAGCCTAAGAGTTGTAAATTGAGCGTGGCAGACTTTACGTAAAATATCTCAGGAATAATAGTGTGCGCGTTTTATACACTATAATGTGTTCAAGGTATTAGGTAGCGCCTGCATTTTATGGGATTAAGTCGTTTCAAATTTTTCTTCCATCAACGGATAATGACCATAGTCTGGGCTTGCAATGGGGAGGAGAGGGGCGAAGGTCCCTATAAACACCGCGCGCGTAATGCGTGATGAAGAGCTGGCTTCCCCTTTCCACATGTAGGCAACATTTGAGTTGTCACTCTCGTCTCTTGGGGTCCGTGAACGCACGGACAGCACCGGCTGCCTATAACTTTCTCTGTAGTTATAGAATTCTTTGTGTTTTTGGGGCTCATCTTCCTACTAAGAACTTGCCTTTTTCACTTAGTTTATGATAGAACTAATTTTTACAGTGTTTAGATCCTACAAAAAGTTCACCCCTCAAGAAACCTCTGGATTGAGCTCAACATAGACACTTAGATAATATGTCTTAGAAGCTGTTAACTGTCCATAACAGTAACAATAACAATTGGGGATGCCGGGACCCAGCCCATGCACGGTCACTTTAGTTAATCTCCTATTGTGCGTTGTAATACGTAACTGAACGAAGTAC
>JASAND010015527.1:0-24360 GCA_030248195.1 Trissonchulus latispiculum
GGAGGACAGAACTTAAAATTAAGACTTAGGATCGTCTTTACCAGACAACGGCCGTTTATTTACCGACTAAAATGCGTTTATTGACTGTTTTGTACTGGCATTAAAAAAGTTTAGTAACTGCTTCGCCCCCTACGGTTGAAAAATCGAGCGGAACTGTACACTAGGTCAATGCTGAAGATAGGCTACGCTTTGAGTAGAAACACTATTATAGTGCAAAACATGTCTATTTTCCGTAGAAATAGTTCTGCCTCCAGGCAGAACAAAAATTATTATGCTGTAGTATTTTACTAAGTATTTAATTTGCCGAAAATGCTTGTTTTTGATAAATATCAGGGTAGCATGTTTACACGCTGAGAAGCCGCCCCCCCCTCCCGAAATTTCGGCCTTAATGTTTCGAGCATATTGCAGACTTAATACATTAATGTCTTACTCTTCTGATTGTCTTTAACTCTTCTTATTACAAACTCCTGATCAATATAAAAACTTAAACTTTTCGAGATCGCGAAATGTGATTTGTTTTTAAGGCTAGAATGGCCTGATTAGCAGCTATACGCAATCCTAATTAAAACTAAAGGTATTCGCACAAAACAGTATAGATGCTTTAAAAAACAAATGCTGTCAATAAAGTTGAATCAATCAACGTCGAGATATCGCCACTGTTAGGGGCACACTTGTTGCTATTGTTTTTGCGATATGAGTGTGTATGACATGACGCATGTTACGTCGCAAAGCTAGTATGATTTTGCAGACTTTTTGTCATATAGAGTGGCCAACGTACAGCACAACAGTTTGACTTGATTTAGCTCACAGCCTTTGCTAGCCTGATTGAAAAACCTCCAAAAGTGTTAAAGTGTATTATTTTAAGAGTTTGAAAGGGACAACATTAACAGACAGCAATTTTCAGAATTAAGTCAACAAGGGCTCATGGATGTTGGGAATTTTAAAACCACTCCAAGTTGTGAAAAACGAAGTAAATTTTAATGTTCGAGTGTGGAACCACTTACTGCCCCAAATAGGTTTGTTCGGTTTGTCTATCCACATTGTTCGAACGAGAACTTTAATTCGATGCCGAACTCGATTGGGTTGCCCGAAACTCGAAAATGCTCCTTGCATGAAATAACCAATCGCCGATTTTCAAGTTTAAGATAAGTCAAGAACAAGATTTAAAACGTCTAATATGAGTCAGCATCTATGTAAATCAGTCTAGGAAAAGATGTCAACAGCTAACGCGAACCGCTGCGATTCGCTCGGGCCCTTTCACGCTAGAGTTAAAAGAGTAGAGTTAAAACTTTTTCGAAGATTGGCAGGAACAGATTTCATTTAGTAAATAATACAAAGGGATTTCAGCTGCTTCGTCAGAGATCGAAGGGTGAATATTTATGTTGCACAAATTTTCCCAAATGATTATCGCCTGTTTTCGCATTTATTCATTAGGATTTAATTTACGTACCTGAAGATAATGCAGCTTTCCCAGATACAAATACTGGAGAAATTCTCTGACAGATTCCTCTGGAAAGTCTTTCAGTTCGATTTCAGCGGCCTGTGCTTCAGCAACTGGAGATTCCAGGCTAGCCTTCAGGACCGAACTTCGACTGATGACAAGTCGATGACAGTAGAAGATGACCTTATCAGAACACCTAATTTGCATATCACTGTACGGACTATCAGGACTGTCAATACCATTGAACAGTTCCACAAACTGTGGATTAGCTTGAGTATCAACCATTTGCAGAAAATTCGTCAGCGGCAACCGAGGGATCGCCGGGTGTTCCTCGATTTGGAGAATCAGATTTGTAGCCTGACGTAGTTGCTCACACAAATTATGAGTCAGGACGAAACTTCCACTAAAGGTTAGATTGTCCAACAGGCACCAGTCCTCCCCAGTACGGAACCAAACGCTGAAGTTGAGACAAAATTCATCTTCAGCCCCGACAGCTGTAAAGATGAGTTCAAAGTTTCCCCTGAGCATGTTCAAAACTAGTGTAATTCTCAACTTTTCATCCACTCGTTTGTACAACACCACATCCTCATTAACAGCCGTCACTGATTTTGCCTTGATCAAATCCCACTCAAATGTGCAATCGATCATTGTAGTTAACCAATCAGCACGAATGCGTAGATTTAAATCTGAAACATTAACATGCCGCGACAGTTTGAGTTCAAATTCATACCTATGTTTGGTGAGATTGTGAACAAGTGGCTCAAACGGTACTGCATCGACCCAGTTAGTGGGTTGTGGGCTCGATCCCCACTTGGGGCCGGATTTTTCTGGTCACAGGGACTGTACCTTTGTTTCGTTCTTCTCTCAGTAATTCCGTACACACTCGTGTGTAAAATGGTGTGAGCTAGGAAATAAACCACGGACTCAGCACCACTTACGTAGGACTGGCGCAATGGACGCTAACCGTCGACTGCGGGTGGAGATCTTTAGTCCAGGCGGCTCACAATCCATCGACTTGCCTCGCCAAGGGGTTGGGACAATTTTGGGGGATGGCCGGGGCGCCTGACAGAAACGGGGGAACACACACACACACAAAATTTAAGCTCAGTTACAGATAAACTCCGGGCTATTCCCAGAGCGCTACCTAGCTAATTAGTGAGATCAAGTCTAGTTGAAATTAGTAAAAATAAGTTAAATAAAAACTATAGACAACTGAGCGATTTAATGAGGCACAAACAGAGGGAACACAACAAAGAAATTCTGTCTGGGCTACCCAGAGGGGCGAGAAATTACAGTGGGCTGCCCACCAAAAAGCAACAATAACAAGGGACACAAAAAGGGTGACACTGAAAGGGGGAGGGAACCAGGAATTATCAGGGAAAGGGGAGGGGATTAACAATATTGGGGGAAGAAGTTAGTTAGCAGAAATAGACCCGGGGGAACTGGGGCAACCCCGCAGAAAAGGAATGGGGAAGGATGGGGGGAGTTAGGAGCTAGAAATAAACAAAACGGACAACAGTTAATGATTCAAATTGGGTGTAGCAGGGGTGATATTAAAGTAATTTTCAAAGAAGAAAAGAGTAATCAAAAGAACTTACGACTTTGGCGGAGAAATACGGGTGGGACCCCAACTCTTAGAAAACAGCCGCACGCGAGAAGAACGAACTCCCAACTGAAGAAAAGGTGACGTAATCATTCAAGGAGAATTTTGTTATGCGTTGGGAACGGTAGGGTCTATATTTGCTAAGCCAAAATAATTGCAATGTTAAATTTACGCTCACAAATAGGAGAATTAAAGGTTTTTACATGATTTTTGAAATATGAAATAGTTAGCACTGCACATTATTTAAAGGAGATTTTACACACAAAACAATACAAAATCATCCCAACAATTATAGCAACCTACTATTTAAGGGGAATTTCGGGGATTTGTAGGAAAGTTTAGGGAAAAACTACGAAAATTAGGGAATAAAAGGGACTTGGAAAGGGGGTGATAGCGGGGACGCTATTACCCACATTACACGTGAACTAATCAAATCTCAGATTTCTGAAAGGGATCGGATACAGACATAAAAATGGTGAAAATAGCAGTCACAAAGGCAAAGCGACAACCCAATCAGTGTTGGCATCTGGGATGGAATCCCATGGGATCCCATAGGATCCCTTTGGATGGGATAAGATGGAATTGAAAATTCATCCCATGTGGGATCAGTGGGATTTTGTGGGATCATTTTGCCTTGCAATGCCTCCAAACACCGTTCAAAAATTTTGAAAAAGTGCAATATTTTGGTAAATTTGGCATAAAAATGTCTGTTCAATTTCATGATTGGCGTTTTGATTACTACCAGCAGAGCAAAGCATGGAGCTCTTTAAGGTGCTGGTATCACTTTGTGTAAATGTAACCTTACAGGCTCCAATTTTTATGATGAAAGTTAATGAAACTTTTCAAATATGGTACTCTTTTAACATTCTGGGACCGATCCCGCATTTTTTGGTGAAAAGATAAAACTTTTTGGTTTTTGCCACTATTCTCTCAGTTCGCTATGAAACGTTCGTTTTCAAACTAACCACATATGGCGTGCATTTCAAGTTAAAATTTAAGTTGTTTCGTTCAGTACTCCGCAGGTTCGAGCCATCAACTGTGTGCAATTTGAATATGAGCGAGTACGAGCTTTCTGCAGCCAATTGACGCAAATTTTCCCTAGTCAACTAGGCCTCCTTAAGCCAAAAATAATTTTGGAGGTCAAAAATGGCCATTTTTGAGGAAATCAGTTTTGTCGAAATTATTGCCAAATCCTTCGGAGAATTTTGATACTCAATCGATTCAGCCACTCAATTTATACTATATAATTGCACATTTTATTAATGCCTATTAGCTGGAGTTTGTTGCTTTAAGCTAGAGATTTGGCGGAAACACCCATTTTTTTAAACATCAATTTCTAAAAACTACCCATGGATTCGCGTAAGCTTTGGCAGAATGAAAATTCGCAGTATTGCGGAGGGACTTAATCTAAGCTTGAACTTCACCAGCTGCGAGAATACTCAATGCGAAGTTGCAAACTTTCGTGTCATCGCACATTTGGCGGATTTTCTGGAGTAATGACCTGGTGAGCCAATTCCATAAAGTTTCCCTTGACCCACATGTCCTTCCTATCATGGCACAAAATGAAATTCTATAGTTTTGAGAAATCGATACCCAATGTTTGATGGTTTATATTTAGTTTGTATGTCAAAAAAATTTGCTGGTTTTTGGCAAATTTTGCTTTTTTCGTATTTACTGATTATAAACCTTAAAACAATGTGTCATATTCTTCCAACTCGCAAAATTGCGCAAGTTTATTGCGTTTCAAAATTCCCCTCACAAAAGGATGCCACCACCTTAAGAGCTTATGCCAATATTAAAATTTCAATGCTACAGCGATTGTAAGGTCAAATACTGCAAGTGGGATTATATGGGATTGGAAAAAGCAAGTTCGGACAAATGGGATGGGATGGGACCGTGAATTTGAAAATCTGGTGGGATGGGATGGGATGGGATCGGAGAATTCGTCCCATTTGCCAACTCTGAACCCAATAATCATTTTTGCACAACCACCCGTCACAATTCAAAATGATGAGATTGTGAAAACACCTATTATGTGAAAAGTTAGCTTTTCTGAAATTTCAGCATGAGGTGGCTAAATAATATACGATATATCCTTCTCAAGGACATGTACGGCATACCTACGCAAACGGCCACTTAATGTCCAAAATCATCCAAACTAGCGTTTTAAACCATCAGTAAAAGCTCTATGTTAAACCGAATACAAGTTAGATGTCATAAAGGCGGGCACAAAAGTTGGCAAGTACCAACGAACACCTCCCGGCGGCAAAGTGACAAATACATTTTAAAAAGCAACTCCAAGATTTTGTATTTAGTAGATTCCAAATTTAAATTTCTTTGTAGAAAACACTTTAGGAATAACAATAAATCATTCTTAACGGTCACAGTTATACAATTTCTGTCAGCAGCAAGGTTCTTAGTCACAAACCACCAAGCGGTAGTTTTATGGTTTCAGTCGTTGATTTAAAATTTTGAAAGCTTCTATGACTCAAAAGAATTCACTGAAGTTTCTCTTAAATTCGAAATGAATATCAAAGAGTGTGGTTACGGTAGATACTGTAGACCAGCGAAGCAGCGAAGCGGATGTTTACAAAACTGGACAAAACGAAAACGCATATTCGTAGTAATGGTATTCGAGCTACTATGTAAGTCCAGCCGACTGTTCTAAAAGCGGGGCTCAGCTCAGAATTTATACCTGAACAATCAGTCTTGGTTAGTCTAATCTAAGTAGTTTAACAATCAGAGCTGGTGAGATCACGCCGATGTCCAGTGTTAGAGGACGGCCGGACAAATTCCACCGTAAAATTAAAATAAATAAAATAAAATGTAAGAATAATCAGTGATAGTAACACAAATTGTACACAACTAGTGACTAAATCAATACATGTAATTCTGTTATCTCCTGTTGGTACAGAATAAGAGCAAAACAAAACCCTTATCAGCCACTGATATCTGAAATAGTTTTAATTACGCGATCAGAAGAGGCGGGACTCCTTCGGCGCCAGTTCCACCCTCCGCCCCCCCCCCCCGAGGAAGGGGAAGAGTGGGAACGGAATTTCAAGCGCTTACACAATCAACTTATCATTAAGTTAACACAAAACCAATTAATCTACAAAATTGCCGCACAACTACATGCATTTAGTTAAGTATTTTACTGTAAATGTTATGTTGCCGGGTATTTGATAATGACTGAGCTGCTTTGTTTTAAGCGTTCTGCAGTTACATAAGGTATTCAGACATAAAAATACTGCCTCCGTTTGGATCCCTACATGTGCAGTATCAAAATAGAAATGTGCTTTAATACTGACTTCTTTATGTTTATGTACCAAGTGGGGACTACGAAATTATACAAAACGGTGGCGGAATTGTAAACGCTTAGGTTTTCTTGAATAAGTTGAATCAGTTTTTTTGATTTGGCCAAGTTTGAGGTGCAGTGAGACGAGTCCAAATTTTGACGGAAGGTCACTGGTTCAAGACAATTTTTAGGGTTGAAAGTTTCATTTCTTAAGCAGTTCCATCAGTAGATCAGGTTTGGCCTTAATTCTATCAAATTGTGAAGTCTTCATGAATTCATCCAAATTCGACTTCACCACCCGCAAACATTTCTTCTTGAGATCTTTCAACTCCAGCAAATCCGATAACAACAAGTAATCGCCAGCGGTTTTCTTATTAAATTTTTGAATCAGCAGGAGCTCGGAGAACGCAACCAAATCTGGCAGTTCATAGCGGTGACCCATCTGAGCTAGATCTTTCGGATTCGACGAGGTCTAAAACACAAGAAACAAGTTGGCCCCAGACCAGAAGGAGCAATATTACTTCGTAGACCTGTACAAATTTCTGTTGGAATCTTGAGATTTGTTCTTTTTACATTCACCTTTTTAGTTGCTATTACGTTACGCAATCACAAACAGCGAGACTACTGAGTTTGTCACTCTTTCAGCATTCGCTAGCTGACATTTAATCAGCACAGCTCATCTGTTTAATCATTAACGGTTGACTGGGACAAAATAATTATCCGTTTTAATGTCAAGCTGATTTGACCAATTCCAAACTTATTCTTACGAAATTTGCAATGAACTATTGATACAGTGATAAGTGATAACTATAACTTATCCATTTCTAATGTTTCAAACTTTTAAATATGATAAGAAATATTTCTATATGGAAATAATGATCTTTAATGCTATAATTTGTTGTAGACTTATTCCGCTAGAACTGTCTACCTACTTTTCCAGTTCAGTTCAGTTTAGTTGAGCTGACTGTTACTTGCGCCAAAGTGAGTTCCCAAGCTGCACTGATGCCCCCAAAAATGTGACACATCGGGGCAATCGGTTTGATTGCTGACAGTTGACAACTGCAAGAAGACGGCAAGTTTCCATTTCCATTCCCTAGATAGCTGCTAACCTAATTTGCATAAATTGACTGCTGCAAAAATCGTTCCATACTAGCCTCGTGTTAAAGATAGAGCCTCAAATTGGTGAAACAGAGAAGAGAGAGAGAAGAAAAGAGAGAAAAGACATGCTAAATATCGACAAATGTCTTTTTTCCAATTCTTGCTCCAGCAGGAATGAAAATAAGATCTGTAAGCCAGTTCATTTATTATCGAAGTATTGGTTTTGTTGGGTGCGTCTTGCATTATGGTGAACTGAATTATAATGTGCTAGCAAACCTTTGTTCGATACTGCTTGCAATTTTACCAATTTATGAAGTTGGAAGAAGTGATCTACACAATTTTGAAGCCAAAACATGGTAACAAGTATCCCCTAAAAGGGGAATAATTCCGCCGTTGTATGCAAAGCACATTTGCTAAACACGTTGCTAGTATCAGCTGGCCCATAAATCAGATACCTGCAGTCTGCATGCAAAGCTTAAGGGGGGGGTCCATTTTTGGCCGATTTTTCGACCATCTCCGATTTTGCTCATTTTCACATATTTTGTTGTCCGATTGGTATATTTTAACGAGTTTTTGGAATGAAGGTCGGATCTCTTACGGTTGGCGAGTAATTTTACCTCTAAGTTGATGTTGGTATGTGTTACAGCTAAGCTCTTATTTAAGTTAAAAGAAAGAATCTTTCGAAATAAAGTTTATTTCTTTCTTTCAAAAGAATATTTCTTTCACTCTTCTTTCAAAATAAACACATTAACCTAAAGGTCAAAGTTTGATTGACAGCTAACACATTTAAGCAGAAGCTTTGTGTGCAACAAGCGCACACAGGGAGGGAAGGCAGGATTAAATTACACTTGACCTTTGCCTTAACTTTCTTTCTTCCTTCTTTCTTTTGAAAGAATCTTTCTTTCTTCCACAAGAATCTTTCTTTAAAATTTTATTTTCTTTAAACTTAAATAAGAGCGTAGCTGTAAACATAGGAAACGGAAAATGTGGTGATTTTTTCCGTGCGCCAGAGACATCTCGCCAACGACAAAACGTAGCACTTCAACGTCCATCTTATATCATAAATACGTGCTCGAAGGGTGATTTGTAGGAAGCAGAATTTTAATTTAGGCATTCAAAAATTTTTAAATACTTTTTTAGTTTGCGAACAGCCAAATTTTTATGTTTTGCAATGTAAAAATTAGGGGTCAGCAAGTTTGATGAAATATTCTGAAAGCTGTAAGGCCTAATTAAAAATTCTACTTCCTACAAATCACAGCTTACGACAAGACAATTCGAACGATACCAACTGATCTTGGTTAACTATGTCCGATTTCGAGAATTCTCTGGCGCAGAAATCTCAATTTTTAGCAAAATTTCGGAAATTCCCGTTTTTTGGCAAATAACATAGAGCTATGGCAACAAAGACCTATAAAATGTTAGACTATCTATTTGCGCACCATTATTGATGACTTTAGGTCAAGTTTGGGCACAAATGGTGCAGGCTAGTGCACCCAGTTGGTCGCTGGGGTCAAATATGGGTTTCTGACAACCATAATCTCAAAAATAGCGATTTTTCAAATTTTTCGAAATATGTTAACTTTTATATTAATCGAAAGCTCTCATTGTCGGGAACATTTTTTCTTCTTGGACCATTGCCCGCAAATGCACCAAATTCAAGTTATCGGCCATTAAATTATTTTCGAGGTCAAGGCTTTCCAGCGCCGGTGCTACTCCCTAAAATCACTAAATAAAGTCATAAAGAAAAGTTTTCCCATTAAAACCTACCTTAACTTCTTTGTTTGCATCAGATAACAAACATACAATCGAATGAAGCTCCATTCTCAAGGAAGTTCAGGTGTAAAGTGTCTTTATATTTGCTGCGGCACCGCCGTTTTCACCTGTTTTCAAATTGCACGCAATTAATAGCCGGTTACTCGTTAACTACTGAACGAAACTACTCGAAATTGAAACTCGATATGCAGGACATATGTGACAAAATGTTGTGTGAAAATGAGCAAAATCGGTGACCATAAAATTTTTCATGGTGGACCCCCCCCCCCCTTAATTGCATTTCTTGTGTACTCCTAAAACAACTTTCCTTGACCTTGAGGTCAATGGTGGTGAGGTAGGGCTATACCAATTTGTATAAATTTAGCAATACAGTTTCCTTTTCTCTGAAAATGAATTAAACTTTACGAATTAGGATCTCCTTATTTTGGTGCTCTTTAATAGCGTTGCTGCACGGTCGGCTTTTTGAATCGGCAGGGCGGGCCCGGCCGGGTCGAACAGGTCGGCCGGTCAATAGAGGCCAATCGGTTTGTTTATAGAGTGCCATTTTTGCCCTACTTTTGGTTAATTTTACAAAAGTTTTGTACTAATTGATGCTTGCAGTAACTCGTGGTTATGTAAAACAGATAATAATAACGTATGGTCGTAGTATTAGCAAGAGTACATAATACATAAGAGTATGACAGCTGGCATACTCTATGTATTATCAGCTTTTGCACATCCTCTGCACGCTAACGGCTGACCCCCCCCGCAAATTGGACCCCAGTGACCCCCCCCCCGCAAATTGGTACCCAGTCGAAACGGGGGTACGCTCACTTGCTCTATGCTTGTGTGCTAAAGCTCGAAAACACAAGCACTGCGTGCTCGAGTTTTGTGTCTGTTTCGAGCTTTAGAACACAAACATAGCGGCCAAAATTTTTTGAAGTGAAGGGTCCAATTTGCGGGGGGGGTCAGCCGTTAGCGTGCAGAGGATGTGTCACGCCTATAATACATAGAGTATGACTGCTGTCATACTCTTATGTATTATGTACTCTTGGTATTAGCTTGGTTCAGACTGTTGCTGACCCGGCCGTCCGCCCGGTCGGATTGGCTTTATTCTGAGCCGGCGGCAGGCTTGAAGTGTACTCTTTAAACATTCGGAGATCAATGGTGGAATTTTAAGTCAAAAGATAAGAAATTGTTCTGTAGCTTATACTTTCAGCGGATAGTTGCAAAACAGGATCGGTTGGCTTGTGCCACATGTTAGTACACCACAAATATCCCGTTCCATTGCATATTTTACCCATGCCAGCTAATCAGTTGGAGCTCAAAGTGCCAACCTTGAGACTTTGTCACTTTGGCACTTTGTGGCAGAGTTATTGTCGAAAAGTAATGTTGTAAAGCCTGCTATTAGTTTGTTTTGAACAAAGGTTTCTCTCAAATTACCTAATGAATTCGCATTGTTTTAGCAGGATTTATTTCTTACTGCTGCGAAGGCCCATTTTTTGTTGGATTTGTGCTGAAACCATTTCTGTACCAGGAAATGTCTGTATAAGTAAACTCGTTACACCCATTTAGCTACTGGAAAGAGCGGTGCATCTGCCAGCACTATATTAAGCTTAAGATTATTTGACAAATTATCTGACCAAATTAAGCAAGTCCTTGTGTTGGCTTTAGAGTTAATAGAGACTTTAGTTGCCTTGAGAGTGACCGAGGCAGTTTCAGAAAATCTTATTCTTGCCAATAATTACACGTTAGTTTTGCTAGGTTGCTATAGCTTCTTTACTCATTGTTCCTTCTGTAACGAGTTGTTCCATGTTTACAGGCAAAAAAGCGCATCATACAAACGCAGACGCCGCTTACAAAATTGCAAATGCAGAATGCAAATGCTTGGTCGAATGACCATCTCAATTAAAGCTATCAGAAATAATTGGAAACAATTCAAAAACAGGCGAATCTGGATCCTACTTAACATATGCAGTGGAAAACAACCGCATGCGATCCGCTGCTTCGCAAATTTTAAAACCGTTCTCTCCCGCTGTTTAGTGCTAAATGAAATTTAGTAATTTCAGCTAATTTGCATAATCAAGATGTGCTTCACTGTGAAAGAAAATCCAAAGCTGCCAAAGGGGGACTCGGATAAAATGTTTTCGCTATTTTAAATATACGTCCCAAACGCAAACACATTTCTAAATTTTAAAAAAATAAATGATTCTAATTCTGCCAAAAGGCACCAGCAGTTAGTGTAAAAATTAAATCACAGTAGAGTGCTTATATTATAACATTCTTTAAACATCGCTCCCCCCATCGAAAAAACTTTCGCAACTAGGACTACGTGCTAAACCTACAGAGCAGATCAGGTCACATCAAAAAAATTACATACTATTCTGGGTCAACCCATTACAAAGATTCCGCCTCCGGCGGAATAATAATAAAAAAATCATCAGGTGAAGTAGCGCTAATCCACGGTTCTCAGAACACGAGTCAAGAAAACATTGGCGGCAAGGAATATAAACTGAACACTACCTTGAGTGGTTGCAATTTTCCAAGATACAGATATTGAAGAAATTCCTTCACAGATGGACTGGGAAAATCCGCCAGCTTTATTTGTCCAGTCTGCGATTCGGAAAACCCGGATTCCAAATTCGTTTTCAGAACCGGACTTCTCATCAGAGCGAATCGATGACAATAGAAGATAACATCGTCAGAGCACCTAATTTGCATATCAGTGTTGGGATTATTCGGGTCCCCGATTCCTTTCCACAATTCCGCAAAATGTGGATTCGGTTTGGCATCCATAATATCCACAAATTGATTCATTCGATCTTGACGTTTGAGAGTAGATTTCTGGCGAAGATTCTTTTCCGGGTTTTCCTCAACAGTGATTTTGAGTTTGAAAACGTTGCTTGAAGGTAGCAACTGGCGTTTGGCACAGGAGTGAGGAGTGTAGACTTTGTCCTGAAGTTTGTACCAAATTTCTCCTGGGTTACAAGTAAGACTAAACCAAATCTTGACATTAATTTTATAGCTTTCCGTGTTTGTGGTGGAAAAGAAAGTCCATAGCTTTCTCTGGTGCTGATCCACACGCAGAACTAAGATGTAGCCATCCGAAAAACTGATACGTAGTTCTATATCCTCAGAAATCTGGCCCGCAGGATTACGTTTTGCTTGAAATATTGCCGTGTTCAAGTCCCACTCAACAGTGCTCATTGTGGATGTAATCAGTCCAAGTCGAAAAAATCTAACTACCTAAATATCAACGCTTTCATAGTTTCTCAATTCTTCTATTGTAGAACAAACTCAGTAGGCTATTTTATCAGTGGTAGTGGAACTAATCTTACACCACATGTATGTATAGGCTAAGGTAACTAATAAGTCTTGAATAATTGCTACAGCTAATATTGTTATCAGTAAATTTCATGCATTTCAATGAATGAAGCACCCTTTTAGAAATTTGAAAGTTAACAATTATAGAAATCGGGTCGGGCGCTTCCCCCTTAACAATACGAGCATGAATCTAGAAAGATCCACTTAACATTCCTTCAGTCAATGCATGATGAAAGTTTCACACGGTTAGCAGTTATGTTAGCAATTTGGGCCGCTTGGCTCCATTTTCTTCACCCTTTGGAGATTGCTCAGACTCGTCCACATTCGATTTCATCAATTCCAAACATTTCTTCTTCAGATCTTTCAAATCAAGCAGATCCGAGAGCAGCAAGAATTCACCGGCCATTTTCTGATCCACACTTTGAATCAAAAGTAGCTCGCAGAAAGCCACCAAATCAGGCAAATCATAGCGATGGCCCAACAAAGCCAGATCTTTCGGATTCAAGGATGTCTAAAATGAACAAATTCACTGAAAAATCCAGCCGATAAACAAGCTGGGAAGAAACGCTTTGGACAGATTTCACTGACTCTTGTTGCGGAAGTTAATGGCACTAACCCTGTGGAAACAGCTTGTCTAAATCTACGTTTCCAAGCTAAAATTAACATTAGCATTAACACTAAAATTGTTTTCACAAAAGTTTGTATCCTTCTGACGACAGCAAAGGATGGAAAACTTTTAATGGTTTTAACTTTTAAGCAAAAAATCTAAACACAGTTTAAAAGTTGTGGAAGTTTTTGTTCAGACCCGTTGCCTGTTTTTGGACAATCTCTTACACACCGTGGGAGGAGTTTTGGTAGTTCTTGTCTGGTTACCGAGGAGACAATTTTCCCGCTTCCGACTCTGGTAATTTGTGGCGCGCAACCCAACAGTACAATTTTGGTTGACCTTAAATCTTAACATTCATCTAAAATTCCACAATGCTATACTTTCGTACCTTAAGCGGCTGTAGTTTGCCAAAATACAAGTATTGGAGAAATTCCTTGACAGACTGATTGGAAAAGTCTTCCAACGTAATCTGGCATGTTTTCGATTCAGAAAATTGTGATTCCAAATTTGCTTTAAGCACTGGACTTCGACTTATGACAACTCGATGACAATAAAAGATGACATCATCAGAGCACCTAATTTGCATATCACTGTACGGATTAGCAGGGTTCTCAATTCCATTCCACAATTCCACAAAATGTGGATTCGGTTGAGCATCCACCTCAGTCAGAAATCGATTCAACTTCTCATCCGTTTCCACTTTTTGCTGAACCATAAATTTCACCTTTCCCGCACTGTAGTGAGGCATAAAAAAGTGCAACATAGTCTGATTGTTGAAGTCCAGAGTAAATCCTCTATCCTCAATTTTGCACCATTCGTCATCAATCCAGTACCAGGACTTGATATCCACTTCACATGAACTATGTTTTATCGCCAGAAGGAGTGATAAAGATAACCGTAAGCAGTCCTTGCCATCGGCTCCAAGTTAGAGTTAACATTAAGTTTTCAGCCAGACGTTTATTTAAAACGAGTTCCAACACCTCCTTGTGAGCCCTCGCTTTCTCCGTTGTCAAGTCCCACTCAACGCTACAGTCGATCATTGCAAACCTTTGAATCAGAATCTGCTGTCAATCAAATAAATTTATCAGGGCAGGCATATGACACCTGAAAAATACAGTTACACCTAGAAGTCGTAATCAAGATGAAACTGTTTTTGCTTTGACCGAACAATGAAGCTATCAATTCTGTTTCTTGGCGTTCGTTTAACTGGAACAGTTTTGTTCGGAAAAGATTGTCCCTCTTGCAGGATGTCTGCCTATCGATACCACATTGATTCTTCCAAAGTAATTTTTGCAGATCTAGATGTTAGTTCGTTAGATACCGATTTGATTTTCTTCTAACTGCTTGACCGATATCCAACTTCAGTATGTAGCACAAATTGTAGAAACGAGGGTTTCCTGAGAATCGAAGCGCATTGCGGCATGAGGGCCTTAGCAGGACACTGCGGGTTCGAAACCCGCCAGGTAACTGATTTTTTATCTCAGTACTGTGCAACTTTCATTCTTTAATTAGCGCGAATACGGGAAAGGACTACAATATAAAACTATTAGCTCCATACCCTCCTAACGTCTTCTAACGTTTGTTAAGTCTAGTCTTATCTAGTTCAGCTTATTAACCTACAGAAATTAAACACTAAAATTCAAAGTTACCAAAGCGTTAAAGTTCGGTGAACAGTTTAATGTGCAGAAGGAAGACATTCAGCTAATAAAACCAAGAGTACATAATACATAAGAGTATGACAAGCGTCATACGCTATGTATTATCAGCTTGTTACATCCTCTGCACGCTATCGGCTGACCCCGTACCTAAATCAGACCCCCCCCCTCACCCCGCCCCTATACATGTACGGGGTCCAAACGGGGGATCGGGCTCGTGCTTGTATATTTTGTACACAGATGTGCAAATCATACAAGCTTAGACCCCATACACAAATTGGGGCCCCGTCAAGTTTAACATATAAGTATACTAACATAGACCCCGATCCCCCGTTTGGACCCCGTACATGTATAGGGGCGGGGTCAAGGGGGGCCTAATTTAGGTACGGGGTCAGCCGATAGCGTGCAGAGGATGTAGCAAGCTGATAATACATAGCGTATGACGCTTGTCATACTCTTATGTATTATGTACTCTTGATAAAACGTATCTTATGTCACATTATCTGGAATAAGACTATCATTATCAAAGACTGTTTGCACTACAAAACATTTCACCACAGGTATAATAAGATACAATGAGCTTATCTCGAAATACGACAGGAAACTGTAAATATATACAATATTCCTGGAAACGTCATTTAGATGAATTTTGACGTGGACATGTAGTTGACAATGCTGAATTACAACACAGTTTACGATTTTGCGAAATTATGATTTTTATTTTTCAAGGGGGATCCAGGGAAATAAACAGATTTGATTTTGCAGAAAACATGAAATCAGGGCAGGGCAAATGTATCTGAAATCCGGAATGTTTTATTTTACCAAATATTAGTATAATATAATATTCGAAACAAATGAAAATAGGAATCCAAAAGAAGTCCCTGAATTCACCAGCAGTTTCCTGGTCTGCTCGTTGAATCAGAAATATGTAGTTGAGAACACTCTTAAAAAGAATCCTGTAGAAATTACAGGAATTCTTGTAGTTTTCCACAAAAGTGCTCCTGTGCGGTCAGTCACTAGCGGAGCTTCCTGTATTTTCCACAAATGTAGCTTTTGTATTTTTTACCGGTCTTTCGAATAGTGAAAATTACAGGAATTTCCTGTATAAAATACTACGGAAACCTGTAGTTTTTTTACAGGAGTTTCCTGTAGAAAATACCAATAAAACCAGTAGTTTTGCCCGACTTTTTCAACAATCCTAAATCAGATACTGAACCTGTAGTTTTTACAAGACAAAACCTGTAACTTTAAATCAACAGAAAGCCGACGAACGATCTGAAACAGTTCAGTTGTTCAAATTTTTCCTGCTGCGTCACGACGCAGCAGGTCTACTATAATCGGTTTGGAACTACATTTAACACATGTTGAATGACATACTATAAAACCTTCGTATAAAATACACATGCTCTATAGTAAACTGATCATACGTGGATGTTATGCAAATTAGGTTTCCACAAAGGGCTCAACAGTAGGAACAATATGAGTTGTGCAGAAGTGCGTGAACAAT
This sequence comes from Trissonchulus latispiculum, assembly GCA_030248195.1. Taxonomy (NCBI): domain Eukaryota; kingdom Metazoa; phylum Nematoda; class Enoplea; order Enoplida; family Ironidae; genus Trissonchulus; species Trissonchulus latispiculum. The sequence goes on from JASAND010015527.1 coordinate 16,283, forward strand.
AGTACATAAATAGGCCAAGCATGCTACATAATATTAGCACTACGACACATATGTGCCATCTCAAGCAGTTATGCAAAAGTTTAGCCGTTGAAAAAATATTGCAAGGTTTATTTGGTTTATTTGATACGATATGTAATACAGTTGACTACAGTTTGTTGTCAAATTTGAGGCCCTTCACCAAAAACACGTCTATATCTTGAACAGCTACCTTCCTAAATATTCCATACCCTTCCTAGAACTGCATCTTTACGTCTACAAGAATTTTAACTCGCAGCAGGCCCATTGTTGTACGTAGGTAACAATTTTGATGCCAGCCTAAATTCTGCACGAACCAGACCCCTTTTCCACAAAACTCTTGCTTGTTCACCATCAAAACTGCAAAATTTTAGGATTATAAAAGTGGTGGACATGCATCCATACAACTGAAATTGAAATTCATGCTACACAGGCAAAACAAAAAAACAGAAAATGCAAATCTAACACACTCTAGTTTGGCCATTAAGTAAAAGCAATAATGTTTCTGCTCCCAGTCAGTCAATCAGCGCAGTGCGGCAAATCAAGACTGCGTCTATTTAAAGGCGCACTCTAACAAACTGCCTTGAATTGATGATGGACGTACAACAGACCTAAACTATCCGACATGAAGGACATTATTAAGATCTTTGCTACCAATTTTTGAAGCGAAAATGTTTGATTCGTTTCCCTTGGAAGAATTGAACAAGTGAGTTTGAAAGTAAGTGAGTAAAAAATCTTGGACCCATTGTCTTCTTGGAATGAAGTTAATTGAATGAAAGTTCATGCGACACCTGGACACTGGAAGCTAAAACTACCTTTTCCTAAAGCAAAGAAAAATAGGTACGCTAGAATGCTTTAAATCAAAACACTTTAACACATGTAAGTCAGGGCATGTGTTCAAATTCCATAAACAACAGTTTCAAATCTTAACCAGATCCATCAATAGCTTTGGCTTCTTGGCTAGAATTTCATTATATTCTGGAGATTTTTCAAATTCAGCCACATTTGATTTCACCAATTTCAAGCATTTTTTCTTGAGATCTTTCAAATCCAGCAAGTCTGACAGCAATAAATATTCCCCAGCCGTTGTCGCGTCCACCTTTTCAATCAGAAGTAGTTCCGCAAAGGCAACCAAATCAGACAAATCATAGCGGTGACCCATCAGAGCTAAATCCTTAGGATTCGGCGATGCCTGCAAAAATATAGTCACCTTACAATAGATCATCTTATCAGACAATCTCACAGTTTAGAAACAAGGATTATAACAATATATACACACACACACACACACACACACACACACACATATATATATATATATATATATATATATATATATATATATATATATATATATATATTTGTAAAAATAGGGCTATATCGCTACGAATATTCCTCCAGATTAGTCTATATCGCTACGTTTGCCTCTATCGCAACGTAGCGATATAGTTTGAACTTTTTAAATCGATGAGCTTAAGCTAAAAAAATGGCTTAGGCTTAGACGTGTTGAAGCACGCTCTGTGCTAAGCCTGCAAGGGAATCGTGTAAAAGCACGCTCCGTAAAAAACAAGCTAAAAGTCTATATCGCTACAGGTCTATATCGCTACGCTAGTCATAAACATATCTATATCGCATCTTTTCCTCCTAGCTAGTCTATATCGCTACGCTTGCGTAGCGATATATACCTGTAGCGATATAGACTTTTAGCTTGTTTTTTACGGAGCGTGCTTTTACACGATTCCCTTGCAGCCTTAGAACAGAGCGTGCTTCAACACGTCTAAGCCTTATACATTTTTTAACTTAAGCACATCGATTTAAAAAGTTAAACTATATCGCTACGTAGCTATAGTGTCAAACGTAGCGATATAGACTAGTCTGGAGGAATTTGCGTAGCGATATAACACTATTTTTAAATATATATATATATATATATATATATATATATATATATATATATATATATATATATATATATATATATATATATATATATATATATATATTATGTAGGGGCGCGATAGCACTTCTACTCGGTAGTACTCGAGTAGTACTACAAGTACCACCATACTTTTTGTTCAAATTCGGAACTTCGAAATTTTGCACTAGGCGAGAGTTACCGTGCGGTTGTTTTTTTCTCGGTTAATAACGCTTATTGGAAATGCATTTTCTAGCGAAGTGTTGGAACGATGTGGGCATTTTGGTCCAATGCTACTATGATATGTTGGTAGACAGTATCCCCCCATGCTACCAAACGAAGGTCATTTTGGCACTCGGCCAACTTTGGCTCTGCCCCAAATTCGGACTTTCGCTATTTTGGTACTTCGGTTGAAATCAACTTTTTTCACAGACTAGCAGCAAGATCGGTTTGGTTTATTTTATTTGAATATTTCGGACTATGCGCACAAAGTAACGTGGGGGATTTTTTAATTACGCTCTGTAGCTTTCAGGAGATGGACCCAAACTTTCCATTTTTTGGCCTGTTTGGGCGAAAAGTTTCTAAGTCCCACTTTTACTAGAAATGCCCTAAAAGTCACTAAAAATGGCGTTTTTCGGCCTTGGGGTGGTGCCCATATATAGTAAATCGGGGTCGCTGAAAACGATGAGCATACTGCCGATACCGCCCGAAGTGACCACTGGTCAGCATGGCTCCCGTGGTTCCTCGTCCAGGGTCAAGTAGGGAAAACTCACTATAAACAAGAGTTGTATGCGGGCCGATTTTTCCGGCCCGCGCCCGGCCCGCAGCCCGCACCTCATGACCACTGCCCGCAACACTCCGGCCCGCGGCCCGCACATACGTAATCCGGCCCGCGGGTACCCGCACAACCCTAATTCAGTCCGCAGGTACTCACTCAAACCAATTGACCAATCCCCCTTTGCCACAGTTAGTTATAATTGCACTAAGCACACGCTTAACTATTTCCTTAAGGTGCTGGTATCGCTTTGTGTAAATTCGACCCTACAAGCTTCAATTCTTTATGAAAGTACCGAAACTTTCCAAATACGTTATTTTCGTGCTCTTTAACACCTCTGGGACCAGTCCCGGATTTTTAAGTGTAAAGATACGAAAGTTTTGGTTTTGGCCTCATTCTCTCAGTACATAGTCGCTTTACACCGGATTGGTTATTATGGCTGGAAAGAGGGCACCAAAATGAACATTTTTGCTTTTACAACTTTTTGAGCTACCTCTAGTGGTTAAGGCAGTATAAGCTTCAAAACGATTTTTCAAAGTAAAAAAATGGCCACTTTTGACGAAATCAGTTTTTTTCAAAATTACTGCCAAATCTACAGACAATTTCGGCTTATTTATACATCTATCGATACACCGTCCAATTGCGCATTTTATCAATACCTATTCGCTGGAGTTCGTTACTTTATGCTAGGAAATTCGCCGAAAAAACCATTTTTGGCAAAATTGCGATTATTTTGTTTTGAACATTGATTTCTCAAAAAACTGCCCAATGGATTCGCGTGATTTTTGGCTGAATGAAAATTCGCCCTATTGCGGAGGGACATTTTTCTTGACTGTTCTAAAACTTTCCAGTTGTGAGAAAACTGGAATAGAAAGTTGCGAAATTTCGTGTCATCGCGCATTTGCCAGATTTTCTGGGAGTACTGAGACTTGTTGAGCCAAATCCAAAAAAAAATGTCCCTCGGCCTACATGTCCTTCGTATCATGGCACAAGAAAAAATTTTGGAAGATTCTGCAGTTTTGAGAAATCGATGTTCAAAAATTTTTGGTCTATATTCTTTCTGTCAGATGTCAGCATGTCGGAAGTTTTTTGTTATTTTTTGCCAATTTTGCTAGTTTCGTAAGCTCATGTTAATGTACAGATTATAAGCTTTAAAACGATGTATAAAGCTCTTTCTAACTCCCAAAATTGCGAAAGTTATAGCGTTTCGAAAAATCACCACAAAAGCACTGCACAAAAGGATACCAGCACCTTAAGCTCTAGCAATAGAACAATAACTCCAATTTTACTTTCAATTGTTTGCACACTCCATTTTTTACTTTAAACAACAAACATTTTGAACCAAATACTAAGTACAAATCTTGTAAATTTGAGCAGTAAACAGTTTCTTAAACAAGTCGAGCTCTTAAAGCTCCAGACAAGAGCTCAATCGATTCTATGATGTCCGGTTTTAATCTTGCTCTTCGCTCTTGCAATGTCAAAGACAGATGCGAAAAATCCCGTTCAGATTAAGCAGATGACGCAGGAACACCCAGGATTCGGCGAGCCAGTTTGGCTAAAGCTGGCTGGGAGGATTTCTGCTCTTTCCAGTAGTTAAGTGGATTTTCGTCGTATTCGCGAGGCACGGGCAGAGACAGATAGTCATCAAGTATCTGAAACATAAGCGCAAAAAGAGCTGGTTATTAACTCGATAAGCAGATGATAATCCACAGCTTCAAAGCGGCATAATAGTGCTAAGTATAAAACTAACTTATGACAATGCATCAGTACTGCAAATTCGACAATTCATGCTTGCAACAAAAACAAACAAAAACCAGCCGGAACAGCCACATAGTTGTAACTTTCCATAATGTTCAATTTTAGGCTAACCTGTCTGACATCGTTATTGTCAGATCTGGCAGTTCCAGATTCGGCAGTCTTCGGTTCAGTTTGTCTGAGTCTGGCAAAGAGATCCATTTTTTGCCTTTTCTCACCAGCTGATGCTGGATCTGAAGCTTCAGATGGCGGCTGAGTCGCTGCAATGTGAACAGACAGGTTTAAATTCATGAAACACTGACAAATTTTCTTGAGATTAAAGATGAGATATAATCAACAGCTACAACTAGCACCAGTCTCCCACTTTAATGGCCGAACACTTAGTTTGCGAGCAATTAAAAAATTAACGATACACGGATTTTCCATGTTCTGCAACGCTAATGGCCCAACCCCTACAATTGCGCACCTAATTATCGTATAAGATGAGCACCCTATTTCACTGTCTGATTCTGTACACGCTGCAAACTGTGTTTCTTACTATGTACGCAATTGTGGGTCAGTGGGCCGTTAGCGCTACGGCATGCTCGCTCGTTGATCAGAGAGTCTGCCTGCTGTCACACTCTATCGCTCTTGGTACAATTAACCCCACCTCCTAATTAAATTTACCTCGAACAATAAAGGGTCGAAGTTCAGCCTGGAACCATTCCAACAAATCTTCGCCTAACGTTTGTACAAATTTTCGATCTTTGGCAGTAGTTTTTGGAAGGAAGCTCAAGCTTTTAAAGGACGGATCCAGTACACAAGCTAGCCAGTGGTAAGCATTAATAGACCCATAAAATTTCTCGTCGATTAGTTTACTCAATTTTCTTTTGAAAATTGAAAGAGAAAGGAAATCGCCCTCTGAGACCTTGCATTCTTCCATAAGGCCGTAGTATGTGGGCACCACATACTGCAAAGTCGGAACACTAACTGCTTCCAATTTACGAAAAGCACATTCAATACTGGACAAGAAATTTTTCATCTGCTCGTTGAGATCAGGATCAACAGCAAGAAGTAGACCCAACCGGTTTCGCTCCCTAAGTATAGGTCTGAGAGCCTCATAGCTTTGGCTTACAGAGTCAGCTCGCTGGTACAGGGCTTTCCAAGGGCGGGTGTTACCGCCATGCTTCAAAGTAACCGGCAGCTGCTCCGCAAGCCAGACGTTTGCTTTGCGTAAGTTGTGCAAAGTGCCGAGATTCCCTGGTCATAATCCCGCGCTTCCTAGCATTCCTCGATGGTGCTGGTCCATGCAGTGGAAATGCATGTGTGTAAACGGTGGTCCATGCAATCCAAACGATCAAACTCTTTGAATGCTGCAACAATGTTGGATCCATGATCCGTAGTAATCGGTACATTTCTGGAATCAGCGGTATCCAGCCCGTGCTCCTCCAAAATTTTCACGGTAATGTCCAAAATATTGGCAGCTGTGTGAGATTCTGTACCAAAATGCCGAACAGCCAAGGGACAATGAATCATTTTAAAATCGTCGTTGACTGTATGAGCATGAATGTCAATATATGACCTTTTCATAAGGTCGTCAGTAGTTAAGTCGGCCGAAAGAGCTAAAACAAGAAAAGCTTAAGGTGCTGGTATCCTTTTGTGCAGTTTTTTTGTGGTGATTTTCGAAATGCTATAACTTTCGCAATTTTTGGAGTTGGAAAGAGCTTTATACATCGTTTTAAAGCTGGTTATGTGGACATTCATATGAGCCTACAGAACTGGCAAAATTAGCCAAAAATAGCAGAAATTTTCTGACAAGCTGATAACCAATAAGATAAATAATGAATGAATGAACAATGAATGAAATCATGAAGAAATTGAAGCTTGTAGGTCTGAATTTAAACAAAGCGATACCAGCACCTTAAGAGCTTCCACTGGAAACGTATTATATTTTCATGAAAAACGCATAACTACACTTATTTAATAAGTTGAAGTTTAAAGATGAAAAATGAGTGATAGAGGATGGAAAAATCTCCGTTTCCATGAGCAGACATATGATACGACATCGGAAGCGTAAAGCCTGTCTGACTCGCACTCGCTTAAGCGAAAAGTATGGTAAAGTTTTTCAGGCCGTATTACCAACCACCGATGAGACCCTCTAACTAGAATGAAGCAGTGGATGTTGTCAGCAATGCTTTTGACACTAGTATTGACTAAACGGCGCTTACCCAAACAATTGTCCTTCTTTGCGTCAATAACTAGCTTAGCAACATTGTCCTTTGCAGCAGCGGCTAGAGTCATAGTCATTTGCTCTCGACACCCTGGCGTCCTAAAAGGGCTTCAGTAACATCGAACTTTTTCCGTGAGCAACAGCCACATCGAAGTCATTATTGCCTAAAAACACAAAATCGTTTAACGAAGACAAGTGAAAACACAAAAATAATATCATAGTTATCGATGGGACAAGACAGGATTAGATCACTACACAGTTGAAATAATCAGATTCACAAACATATTTGCAATGTTCCTGCTTTTATTGTTGATTCAAAGTGTAAATTCACAATTCTTACACTGGTCTCGTAACTCCAAACAGAACAATAAATTATCTGAAAATGAAACTTAAAATAGGTATTTTGGCAAGTGTATTAAAACTAATCCGGAACCTGAAAGGATTTTGGCTAGCCGACTGAAACTGGAATTGAAACTGAGATTAAAATCGGTTACTGAATCAGTACTGCTTCCAAGTTTCCGACTTTGTAAAACGACAACCAATAATTTATCATCAAATTTGCAATTCAAGCACTGAGAAATAAATAATTATTATGCTGACCTGTGCAAAATCGATAAATCCTTCATTTTCTACTGATAAAAATGATTAGTTCCCTTTGACCACAAAATTGACCTGTGAATCATGAACTTTCCTGACCTAACCTGCGTTTATCCTTTGATCAATGTTGCTGGCAAAGTGAGCTGGCGCCCAAGTGGTCTTTCTGAAATAGTGAAACATAAGCATAAACATTTAGTTGCTAGTTTAACATGTTTAAACTTTACTTAGATTCTAAAACTTTAAACATTAGGGTGCAGTGGTGCACTACTGTCTGCACTCCCCTGTCGGAACACCGGACCTGATTGGTTGCTGGAAAAAGGCTACCCAAATAAAAATCACGGAGATATTTTTACTGATAAACCTAGATATTTCCAAGTTTCCGAGAGATTGGAAACAATTGCTGCCAGAGTTAACAAAAACTGCGGAGGGACGTTTACTTGCTTGGACTTTTGTATTTGGCTGATTTTCTGCTTAATCAACAGCAGATAAAATCTGAATTATAAAATTAGAACAGACTCTAGAGATCATGACAACCGGTTTAACGTTAGTCAGAAACGTGGGTTAATTTCAAGTTTCAATAGAATGTGTGTATTGTGCAATTTTAAGCTTCAAAATGATGCCTATCATTTTCAAATCGCATAAATTGAAAACTACACAAAAGCCCCGGGTATATGGAAACCTTGTACTAGCTTTAATAGTAAATACCACACATTATCTCCTCACGTCTGATAATCCTTGTTCAATGCGCTTAGTGATTAACAACTTGAGTAATAATGTATGAAACTTAATTTTTAAGCAAGAATCCGCAATGC
>JASAND010015528.1:0-15022 GCA_030248195.1 Trissonchulus latispiculum
GTATCTCAGAAATTTTTGCAAAATTTGAATTTTCAAGAAAATTTTTGAAAATTTTCTGTTTGGACCCCCAATTTCCAGGCCCCGGTCCCGGTAGTGGCGGGGCGGCCCCGGTGCATCTCTAGGTGAAATCTAGCTGAAATTTTCCTAAATTTGACCAAAATTGGCCGGAAAAATTCCTATATTTTCCTATTTTTTGCTTGAAAAATTGCTGTATTTTCCTATTTTTTCGCGAAAAATTTCCTATATTTTTTCCTATTTTTTCAAAAATGCCCAGTAGGCGCCCAGTTAACGGTAGGGAGTTGAGAGCTAAAGTTTACATTTTTGAAATCTCCGGGCCAAGAGCTTTCGAATGATACCAAACTTGTCCGGAAAAAATGAACTTTGAAAAAATCGACTTTTTGATACAAGTTTAAAAGTGGGGTTTTTTTCTCTGTATCGACCACTTTTATAGGGCGATTTTTGCGCACACCGATTTTTCAAACGGCCCATAGGAAAAATTTTTCTATACTAATTTTTGATTATCTACGTAGGTTATGGTCCAGATCAAGTTTATGTTTGATTTCCGAATTTCGCTCTGGGTCGATTTTTACAGATGGTCAAAAATGGAAAAATCGACGTTTGGACTTAGAAATTTTTCGAGGTCCCAACACAGAAAATTGTCAAAAAGTCGTCTAAAATAGCGTTTTTTGGCCATTTGGTGGTGCGCATATATAGTAAATCGGGGTCGCTGAAAACGATGAGCATACTGCCGAAACCGATGGATGTGACCCTCAGGCCCCACGCGCCCGTGGTTCCTCGCCCAGGGTCAAAGTTGGGAAAAGTCCGTAAAAACGGCTATTTTCGGCCATTTGGTGGTGCCCATATATAGTAAATCGGGGTCGCTGAACACGATGAGCATACTGCCGAAACCGCCCGAAGTGACCACTGGTCAGCATGGCCCCGTGGCACCTCGCCCAAGGTCAAAGTTAGGGTCAAAGTTTGGAAAAGTCACTAAAACTGCGTTTTTCGGGGTTTTGGTTGGGGGCATATATAGTAAATCGACTACGCTCGTTTCAATGAGCATATTTTTAGAACCGACGGAAGTGACCACTGGTCACTATGGCCTAGGTGGCCTATTGACCAGTGGTCAAAACCCCCTAAAACAGTGTTTTTCGGGATTTTGGTTGGGGGCATATATAGTAAATCGTCTACGCTCGTTTCAATGAGCATATTTTGAGAACCGACGGAAGTGACCACTGGTCACTATGGTCTAGGTGGCCTATTCACCAGTGGTCAACCCCATAAAACAGCGTTTTTCGGGGTTTCGATTGGGGGCATATATAGTAAATCGACTACGCTCGTTTCAATGAGCATATTTTCAGAACCGACGGAAGTGATCACTGGTCACTATGGCCTAGGTGGCCTATTGACCGGTGGTCAAACCCCATAAAACAGCGTTTTTCGGGATTTTGGTTGGGGGCATACTGGGTATTTTTTACCGGGGGGGCGGGCCCCCCCCCCCGAAATTGACCTTCCCCCCCCCCGAAAACTTTTTGCGTTTCACCATGCAAAATACGCCAAAAAATACCAATTTTTGGCTCATTTTTGCAAAAAATCTCCCCCCCCCCGAAACTTCTCCCCCCCGGGCCCGGGGGGGGGGGGGAGGCCCCCCCCCCCCGAAAAAATGCCTAAAAAATACCCTGGGCATATATAGTAAACCGTCTACGCTCGTTTCAATGAGCATATTTTCAGAACCGACGGAAGTAACCACTGGTCACCATGGTCTAGGTGGCCTATTGACCAGTGGTCAAACCCCCTAAAACAGCGTTTTTCGAGGTTTCGGTTGGGGGCAGATATAGTAAATCGACTACGCTCGTTTCAATGAGCATATTTTCAGAACCGATGGAAGTGACCACTGGTCACTATGGTCTAGGTGGCCTATTGACCAGTGGTCAAACCCCCTAAAACAGTGTTTTTCGGGGTTTTGGTTGGGGGCATATAGTCAGGGGGGGGGAACATGACGGAAAAGAAGGGGAAAGAAACATGGTCGCCTACTCCCCAACCATAGCAGTTGCAGCTGCCTAGTATAGCCCATTAGAAAGAGCAAGTCTAGAAGAATACCCTACAGTACCAGATTGGTTTCTAAGTCTGATTCTGTAAGTGCAGTTCTTGACCAAAGTTGACCTCGCAAAATTGGCCAAAATGCTAAGGATTTTCGAAAGTTTGCAAGTCTATATCTAACCAACTATCAAACTTTGGCTACTATAAATTGGCATGCGGGCATATATAATTTGACTTGCTCTATCACATGGTAATAGTGGTTTTCCCCTGCGTACACCCAGTAAAAAATTTGACCATGTTTTTTCCCCCACATTGGGTCCACTAGAGCGGGGAAATAACATGGTGACCAAATTTTAAAATTTTTGCGTATGCTTCAGGAAGGCGTAACTAATGCTTCTATAGGAAAGAGAATGCTTTAAAACCACTAAAAACCTCAAAATATACCAACTTTGAGCATTTTTGAAGCTTCTAGCTCGAAAATTTGATTTGCAGCATCAACATGCCAGGTTTCATAAGTTTCTATGGTAAAAATGAAAATTTTGAAAAAACTTAAAAAATGATGGAATATTGCAATTTTTAACACAACTAACTTGTTTCTAGTGATATTCTGCATATTATGGCCAGTTCCCAGCAGGTTTCATGCCCAAACAGGTTAGGTACGGCGGATTTAGCATTTTGACCAAAAAATCGGGTTTTAAGCTTGCTGTGAGGTTAGAAGCTGGGCTTATTCTACTGGGGGGGGGGGGCGGGGGCCCCCCATAACCACCCTGCCCCCCCCAAAAAATCGTCCCCCCCCCAAAAATCGCCCCCCCCCCCAAAAAGTGGGTGCCCCTTTTGGTACCAACTTTTGCCCTGAAAAAATCGCTCAGAAGGCCAAATTTTCAAAAATTTTCCGGCTTCGCCGGAGATTTTTAGTCGATTTTTGCCTATTTAAGCACTAAATCCGCTTATTTTCGGCGATTGCTATAAAAATAGCGCAATTTTTAGCATGTTTTTAGAAAAATTTTGAAAAATTTTCGCCCCCCCCCCAAAATGACTCGCCCCCCGAGGGGCTCCCCCCAAAGAGCCCCCCCCAAGAAAAAATCCCTAGAATAAGCCCAGAGAAGGGTGCCTAGGTAGTTTTGTACGCTAAAAACAGCTGAAACAATGCTTTTAAACCACTCTAAATGGTTGGTTGGTAGAAATCCGTGCCATGTTTTTTCCCCGCACCTTTTTTCCCCGATTTGCTGGTAAAAAACATGGACAAATCCTGTTACTGTCAAAGCTGAGTGAGGTATAAGAGAAGTTTGAATATATATACGATTGGATAGGTATTTGCCCACGGTACATAACGGTATACTCAAACCGATCCAAATCCAAGCGAAGAAAAAGTTGGAGGCTTGCTTCCCTATTCATGTTTTTCTTCCCCCCCCCTGACTATATATAGTAAATCGACTAAGCTGGTTTCAATGGGCATATATATTGCCGAAATCGAGGGAAGTGAATAGTGGTCACTACGGTCTACTGGCTTTTTCCTAGGCAAAAATTTCTGTGGGGGAAGTCTGGGGGGGGTCCCCCCCAGGTCTGGGGGGGGGGGGGGCTCGGATTTCTTGGGGGGAAGAACAATTTTTCAATAAATGTCTAAAAATAGCTATTTTTTGCTGCTAAGCTAGAAAACTAACTGTTTTTAACTTAAATTTAAGCTTAAAATAGCTAAAAATGCTTAGAAATGGGTAAAAATCCGGCGAAGCCGGAAAAATTTTTCAAAATTTACCCTCAAAACCCTATTTTTCCGGGCATTTTGGAGTTCTGGGGGGGGGGGAAGGCCCGAATCCTGGGGGGGGGGGCGATTCTGGGGGAGGGGCGACCCAAGTCTGGGGGGGAACGAAATTCTGGGGGGGGGGCCCACCCCCCCCCCCCTGTAGGAAAAAGCCAGGTCCATAGGGCCTATTGACCAGTGGTCAAACCCCTTAAAACAGCGTTTTGTGGCGTTTTGGTTCGGGGCATATATAGTAAATCCACTACGCTCGTTTCAATGGGCATATTGCCGAAATCGAGGGAAGTGACCAGTGGTCACTACGGTCTATGAGGCTTATTGACCAGTGGTCAAACCCCTTAAAACAGCGTTTTGCGGCGTTTTGGTTGGGGGCATATATAGTAAATCCACTACGCTCGTTTCAATGGGCATATTGCCGAAATCGAGGGAGTGACCAGTGGTCACTACGGTCTATGGGGCCTATTGACCAGTGCTCAAACCCTTTAAAACAGCGTTTTTCGGCGTTTTGTTGGGGGCATATATATAGTCAAGCGGGAAAAAAACCCACTTTTCAGATTTTTGGCCAGAACTTTTTAATGGTTTGACATATCGAAATGCTGATTATACAGGTAGCTAGGCCTAGTCGTAAGCTTTCTTATGAGCTATAGAACACCTCTGTAGGGTGTGCCGTTAGCGAGAAAAATTGTCCCAAACTGGCGGGAAAAAACCCAATTGACATACTAATGTATATATAAGTAAGTTTATACTTACATTATACATATGTAAAGCGTATACGCTTTATGTTAATTTAAGGACAATTTCCAAAATTGTAATCAAGTGGGATTCGCCATCCCAAGTAGGCTTAGGAAAAAACAGAATTGTTTACATATATACGCATAAAAATGAAATAAACATTTTTTGTATAAAGAAAGAGATGAAAAAACTGAAGCTTCGTATAGTCAGAATGCAAATTACAAAAGTGGCTTTAAATAGGAAAAAGATAGTATATATGTCTTCAAAATAGAAAGTCACAAAAGACAAAAATATCAAAAACAAAAAACTTTTTGTATCTACGACACAAATGTCATAGATACGAAGTCATAACGCTGTCCCCTGGCGTCGATATCCTGCATCCTATTCTACCTACCCCGAAACTAGGGACCCCAGCCAGCACGAGCAACGAATTGCTTTACATGAGAGGCAAAGAAAGTGTAAGATAAAGTCAAACAGAATAAAGCAAATCGTTGGACCTTGCTCGTAACTGGATAGACTGCAGCATACCTGTCCATTCCATCCGGGGAAACCCTGGGGCCATTTAATAATAAAAAACCGACATACACAACCACCTAAGAGCGGGGCAAAAGTGAAACAGCCAAGTCACTACTGGGTCCACAGCTACAGGAGTTTATAATAGATTAAGGAAAACAAATACTAAAGTACAGATAGGGAACGGTTAGAGGTGCACATAGGTTAGTACCTTTAACGTGCACCAGACTCAATTGAAAAATCCATCTTGCCAGTATATATATTAGTTATAACCCAAAGTCAAAAGCATTATATATACAAGTAGGAAAAATGCTCCTTGCAGTCGCATGAAAAAGTTAATATGAGCTATGATGGCCAACATTTAAGCGTGTCAAGGACAAGACTTAAAATGTTTAATATGAGCCAGCATCTAAATATGTAGAGGACAAGATGTAAACGTCTAACATGAGCCGCTACGTTTCTCTTGGGCTCATATTGACGCTCACTTTGGTTACGCCTGTGGTACGTGTCCTCTAAACAGACATTATTAAACCTAGCCAGCAAAGACTGAATATTAATACTGGCGTATACGTTTAGCAAAAATCAGAATTGCCAGATTTTTCAACTTCACTTCAAAAAATGTGTTTGTTTTACGACGCTGCTTCAGATCTCACTATACGTATGTACATGTATATAAATTATTAACAAAAGCAATCAATATAAACCTGAATAAGGAAATAAAAATTAGAACTGTCACAGACGATATATACTTACCTAGTGAGATTTCATCCAGCCTTACCATCCTTGCATATGCAAACCAACCTAACCTTTTGACTATCTGAAGAAAGCCTTTGTATCTACAAAATATATTAGCCATTTCATTTGCGTCAATATGAGCCCAAGAGAAACGTAGCGGCTCATGTTAGACGTTTACATCTTGTCCTCTACATATTTAGATGCTGGCTCATATTAAACATTTTAAGTCTTGTCCTTGACACGCTTAAATGTTGGCCATCATAGCTCATATTAACTTTTTCATGCGACTGCAAGGAGCATTTTTCCTACTTGTCCTATTTCATTTTTGGTATTGTATCAGAGTGTGATACCATCCATAATGGGTGGGTTTTAACTTATATATAGCAAGCCTGAAGGATTTTGTATTGTTACCTCCACTCCAGCTATATATATAATGAAACAATCTTTGCCACATTCATTTTAGCTAAAGATATAATGAAACAATCTTGGCCGCATTCATTTTAGAGGTTGACAATTTTTCGCGTTTTTGAACTTACACGCTTGACAACACACGAATGTACCCTCTCCGCAGAGCGATGGAACCACTTTTCGTGGGTGCTATAATGACAAAAGTTGATCGCCTTGCCAAGGGCTTTCATTTGATACCAAACTTGACCACTTATGAAGACTTTCATTTTTGACCCACACCGGACCCACTGTGGGTGGGGCACCCGCCCACAGGTCCGTGAGCGCACTTTTTGTGGGTGGCATAATGACAAGTTGATCGCCTTGCCAAGGGCTTTCATTTGATACCAAACTTGACCACTTTTGAAGAATTTCATTTTTGACCCACACCGGACCCACTGTGGGTGGGGCACCCGCCCACAGGTCCGTGAGCGCACTTTTTGTGGGTGGCATAATGACAAAAGTTGATCGCCTTGCCAAGGGCTTTCATTTGATACCAATCATGACCACTTTTGAAGACTTTCATTTTTGAGCCACACCGGAGCCACTGTGGGTGGGCGCTGTGGGTCAGAGGTCACATCCGTCGGTTTCGGCAGTATGCCCATCGTGTTCAGCGACCCCGATTTACTATATATGGGTACCACCCCGAGGCCGAAAAACGCTGTTTTTGCCCGTTTTTAGACTATTTTCAAATTTTCGGACTTAGAAATTTTTCAGCTTGAAGGTGTCCAAAAACGCTATTTTTTCCATTTTTGACCATCTATAAAAATCGAACCAGATCGAAATTCGGGAAAAAAAACATAAACTTGCTAAATGCCATTGCCTAGATAATCAAAAAATAGTACAGAAAAATTTTTCCTATGGGCCGTTTGAAAAATCGAGTTAACAGAAAAATGGAAAAAATCATGCTGAATACAGAGAGAAAAAAAAACCCCACTTTCAAACCCGTAAGAGAAAGTCGATTTTTTCAAAGTTCATTTTTTCCGGGCAAGTTTGGTATCATTCGAAAGCTCTTGGCCTGGAGATTTCAAAAATGTAAATATTAGCTCTTAATTCCTTCCCGTTAATTAGTTATGCCTAATTAGCACTTTTCCAAATCCGCAAAGTGCCTTTATAGCTCATATTATGGGGGGGCTCTCCGAGCTCCCCCATGATAATTAGCTCTTAATTCCTTCCCGTTAATTAGTTATGCCTAATTAGCACTTTTCCAAATCCGCAAAGTGCCTTTATAGCTCATATTATGGGGGGGCTCTCCGAGCTCCCCCATGATATGATAAAGTTTTGGTGTTAAAAGGTGAGATAGTTAGATTTAAAATTTTTTGAAATCACCCCCTGGGTTTATTTTACTGGGGGGGGGGGGGGGGGGGGCGCCCCCCCCCACTTTTTGGGTCCCCCCCACTCAACCCCCCCCACTCGAGCACCTCCCCCCCCCACTCGTTCCCCCCCCACTTTTTTGGGCTTCCCCCCCCCCACTCACTATAGGGTGCCCAGAAAATGCCAAATTTTTAGGATTTTTGGTCAAAATTTTCAAAAATTTTCCGGCTTCGCCGGAATTTTTTGGTCAAAAATCGTCTTTTTTGGTGCTAAAACACAATTTTTGAGCACTTTTAAGCTTAGTTATAGCAGTATATGTTGAAAACAGGCTTTTTATACGGTATTTTTGGCATTTTTTGCCCATTTTATTTCCCCCCCCCCCCACTTTTCGACCTCCCCCCCCACTAGTGGGGGGGGGCTCCCCCCCCACTCTCCCCCCCCCCACTTTTTTTCGCCTAAAGTAAACCCAGACCCCCGTATAAAAGAAAGCAAATTTGGTTTATACTCCTGTAATTTCCTTTTAAATGTAGATAAGGAATTTGAATTTACCAAGTTATCAGGCAGAGAGTTCCACATATCACAAACTCTTGCGAAATAAAACGTGTTCGTATGTGTTCTGAGAAATCTATGTTGTTGCAGCTGTAACTGGTGTCTTCTCACACCCATAAAGTGCGCATAACTGAATAAACAATCAAATGGAACATCAACAAGATTGTAAACAATTTTATACAACATACACAAATCAGCCATCAATCTACGCAATTCCAAACTGTCAAGGTTTAATGCAGTCAGCCTATCCGAATAACTTAGCTGAGTCAACCCTGGAATTCTCTTAGTTTATGTACGTTGAACTGATTCCAAAAGACGAACATCCTTCAGATAACCGGGGCTCCAAACCTCCGTTGCATACTCTAACAATGGTCTAACATACGTTATAAACATATTTTTTTAGAAAAAGCGTATCTCTAGTTTTGAAAACACGATAAATTAGAGCAGAACACTGTGAAGCTTTAGAACGGATTTTAGAGCAGTGATGGGAGAAATCAAGTTTTGGGTCAATTAATACGCCTAAATCCTTTACATTTTCCAAAGACGAAATTTCGCTGCCAAGCAAACGGTATTTATGGTTAAGAACGGAAAAATCTACTCGCGACCTAGTCGGAATTAACCGCAGACTGCCACATTTAGGAACAGAGATACGCAATTGCCAGTCAGAAACCCATTGACATATACTATCCAAGTCCTCCTGCATTTTAAACTGACAATCCAAAGAAGTCACACATTTATATATTTTGGCATCATCCGCAAACATTTTTATAGAACTATACTTCACAACATCCGGAAGATCGTTTATGAAAATCAGAAACAATAAAGGGCCGAGCACAGAACCTTGTGGCACACCGCTTCTAACTTGAGACCAACCAGAGTAGGAATCGCCTACTCTAACTCTTTGAAGTCTGCCAGTAAGAAAGGACTTAATCCACTTCTGTAATTTTGAAGGGAAACCGTACTTTGATAGTTTCAACATCAACTTTGAATAACAAACAGTATCAAAAGCTCTAGCAAGATCAATGTAAACAGCGTCAACACAATGACCAGCATCAATACAACGAGCCCATTCTGAGGTAGACAAGAGCAGCTGTGAAACAGTAGATTTACGACTTTGAAAGCCATGCTGATTGCAACTGATTAACTTATTCTGTGTCAAATGCTGTGAGTGTGACATAGCCGATTTCAGTATGGCTTCCATAACACGACAACAAACTACAGTTAGGCTAATAGGGCGATAGTTGGTAGGTTCTTGTCTTGAACCTTTCTTAAAAATAGCACTAATATTTGCAGTTTTCCACTGTAAGGGTAGTTCACCAGTATCATATGAAACTTTAAAAATTTTATAAAGAGGGTAAGAAATATGATTAGCTATTTTTTTGAGAAAGATTGGAGGTATGCCATCAGGACCAGTGGATAACTTATTCGGCAACTTATTTAAAAATTTATAAACTACTTCAACACTGAACACAACCTCACTCATTATCTCATTTGTTCTAGCATTAAAAGGAACAGATACATCGTTATCATTTATAAAAACAGAACTAAAGACAGAATTCAGGCATTCCGACTTATCAACATCGTCAAAAGCCAGTTCACCGTTACTTTTCCGTAAGGACGGGAGCGTATCATTGCAGTTTAGCATTCTACGTACGTAACTATAAAATTTAGGTAAATTCTGATTTGTAGAGATCGACGCTTCAAATTTTGCTTGATCATTTTTGAGAGATTCAGATAGCTGTTTGCTTACAAGTTTGTGATCAGCCAAATGTCTAGGTAACTTTGATATCTTGTAACGTTTCCAGCTACGTTTTTTCCTGTTGATCAAATTATGACTTGCTCTGGATACAAGAAAGTTTTTACGATTCTTAATCGGTGTAAGCGGTACATAATGCTGCACAGCTTCTTGCACAGCTGGGCTTATTCTAGTGGGGGGGGGTGTTGGGGGGCCCCCCATAAACACCCTTCCCCCCCCCAAAAATCCTGCCCCCCCAAAAATCGCCCCCCCCCCAAAACAAAAGTAGGTGCCCCTTTTGGTACCAAATTTTGCCCTGAAAAAATCGCTCAGAAAGCCAAATTTTCAAAAATTTTCCGGCTTCGCCGGAGATTCTTACTCATTTTTTTCCTTTTTTAAAACTAAATCTGCTTATTTTTGCAATAAAAATCAACTTTTGCATTACATGCCAGAAAAATTGCGCTATTTTTAGCATATCTTCAGAAAAATTTTCGCCCCCCACCCCCCCCAAGTTCCTTGCCCCTCGGACCTTGGGGGGGCCCCCCCCAAGAAGCCCCCCCAAGAAAAAATCCCTAGAATAAGCCCAGCACAGCATAAGAAAAAACTTCCCACATGTCATTTACACCAGTACACAGACTAAACATATAATCCCAATCAAGAAAATCCAAAAACGCAGCAATATCAGAGTAATTGGCTCTACGGAAATTTCTACGCATTTTGTGTCGTGCATGATTTTCAATCCATAGGTTGGGCGTAAAGGACACAACATTATGCGTGCTGTTACCCAAAGGAGCCAATATTTCCACATCAGAAACGCTATAGTTATTACAACCAAGAATCCTCTCTTGATTTTGCAACCTCACCATCATCATCATCATCCTTGTGGCCAGGCGGTTGAGGAAACCATATTGCCGGGCTAGATACGCCCGGTACCCCCAAGGAAACCCAGGACCCCGGAAGGGTTCTTCCATAGGACAGCCAGACCATCAGAACAGTTCAGGAGCCTCTGCCGGGTAGGCTCCTTTTGAGGACAAGTCAAAATTAGGTGTTCAAGTGTCTCGTCTTCAGTTAGGCAATCAGGGCATAGGGCCGACGGACAGCCGATGGGGTCGATTTGGTTACGGTATTGGGCCAGTAGCAGGCTTTTCCCGGTACGTAAGCGCGACAGGATGATCCTTTGCCTTTTCGAAAGGCCAGATTCCAGCTCAGGTGGAACGGGACCACGATCTTCGAAAATAGTTTTAGTTCTTCCGTGCACAAGCTGTTCTCGCCAAGATTCTGCCGATCGCCTTCTCAGAACCGCCGCCGCGGTCGGCATATCAATGGCAACGGCTTCTTGGGGTAGCTTGCTACCGTTTTTCGCAAGTCTGTCAGCCTGGTGGTTGCCATGGATTCCACAGTGGCTGGGAACCCAAAAGGCTTCCACTCGGATTCCAGACAGCGCCAGGAGATCAAGTTGCTCCCAGATTTCCCATTCCAGTTGGATCATCGTTGTCGGTGGACCGCCGGATAGACGCTCAATCGCCGATAGTGAGTCGCTGAGAATTCTTATTGACGGGCAGTCGTTTAGCTTGTGATTTTGACGGAGCCACCTCAGGCCACGGGAGATTGCGTATAATTCAGCCCTGTAGCTGGAGCATACCTTTCCAGCTGCGAGTGCCAAATGTGTCCGTCTACCGGTTCTATTGTCGATTACGTAGATTCAACTGCCGCCTCTTTCTGTTCCAAATTTAGCGGAACCGTCGGTCCACAGTTCAATCGTGGGAACTGGCAGACTGCGAAGGGTTTCCATTGTCACCTGCTTCCTCTGGTCTGGAGGAAGGAACTTTGGGCAGCGGGTAGCTAGTGAAGCATCCGCCGTTACAACCGTTCGCAGGTTCCAAGGGGGCATTGGCGGGAGTAGGTTTATGCTTTCTCGCTGACATCCCGTTAGGCAGGTTGTGTCCACAAACTCAGCAACCGTCGATCGCCAGCAAGGTTGAGATTTCAATTGGCGTTGGCTGGCGGGTTTCTGGTGGATCGTTTGGTACCGGAGACTCTGTTGCGGTAGACGTAGACTCCTTTCATAGGCTTTGGCAGAGAGATAGGTTACTCGGTTCCTGAGAGGAATGACTCCAGCCTTCAGCTGGAGCGCCTCCGTAGGGGAAGATCCATAGCAGCCTGATATGATTCTACAGGCTCTGTTTTGGATTTTCTCGGCTGTCTGGAGGTGGGTGGACGCGGCTAATGCAATATGCAACCTCACCATCACCCATATTACTTTTTCATGCTCCAGAGGAGCATTTTTATTGCTTGTCCTTCTGTCATTTTAAAGGATCCCTTTCTAACACTGAGTTAATTAATATAAGGAGTTTGAACAGTTCCACATGCAGGGCAGAAATGTGAAGTGATACCAAACTTGACCACTTTGAATACTTTCATTTATGACTCCCACCAGACCCACCACCGGTCACCCACCGGTTTATGCAATATGCCATAACGAGCGTAGTCGTTTTGCTATATATCATAGGGGTCGCGGTAGCGACCCCTATAATATGAGTGAAAATGGTCGAATGACCGTGTAAAACAAGGCTGCGCAGTAGCAGCGCAGATTCCTGCGCAGATCCTGCGCAGATTATGTGCGCAAAAAATTGTACGTGTCGAGTTTAGTATGTGTGCGAAGTTTCATCCCCGTACCACTTTCCGTTAAAAAGTTATGCCAAAAATCGCTTACGAGAGTGATGTTTTTTTTCCGGTTTCTCGCTTTTGATGTCTCATAAGGGGGTTTTGTAGCTTGAATAACTACAGATAGAAAAATTTTTGCCTATGAAACCCATATATATTCTTGTAGTACAAATCAAAAATAAGAAAATAAGCTAGTTTTTATGCCTCCCAGTGCCGGAAAAAATTTTTGGCTGGGGGCCAAAGTCGGCCAAAACGCTAAAATGGCCAAAAAGTATGCTTCAAAGGCGCCTTAATAAGTCAGATTGGGCTATATATGGGGCAATACTGACTATATGGTTAAACAGTACACATATCGGGGTCGTTCAAATGCTATATGATTTTCCGTCTTCGTGCGTAATTTTTCGGTACTGGCCGGCCAAAGTTGGTGAATTTTGGGTCGAACTTTGTACTTAATTTTTTCGCTTATTTTGCCACATGGGTGGCTCAAATTTTGCATACAAAGGTTTTTTGGGACGGAGAATCGATTCCCGCTATCAGTTTTGCTGCCCGAGTAACCCAAGTTGCTGGGCTGGTTCCACTTGACCGTCTGAGGGGTCATGTCGGTAACCGCTTCCCGGAGCTCCATACTAGGCTTTACTTTGTCTCTCCAAACTTTGTCTATAGGGGTTTTCTGGTGCGCCCAGCTCATTCCCGGTGTCCGTTTTGCCGTCTGACCCACCCACCTAGCTGTGCTGGTTCCACTTTGCCATCTGGAGGGTCCGGTCGGTACCGACTTCTGGGAACACCATATAGGACTGTACATAGCCCGACAAAACATTGTCTATAGGGGTTTTCTGGTGCGCCCAGCTCATTCCTGGCATCCGTTTTGCCGTCTGATCCACCCATCTTGCTGTGCTGGTTCCACTTTGCCATCTGGAGGGTCAGGTCGGTGGGAGGTCATGGGGTCAAAAATGAAAATTTTCAAAAGTGGTCAAATTTGGTACCAAATGAAAGCCCTGAGCGAGCTGAGCAACTTTTGTCATAGAACTGCATGCTCAAAGTGACTGTAGAGTGCTGTGCTGGGGTGGGGTGGGGACTTGGCGATTTTCGGTCAAAAATGAAATTTTTCAAAACTGGTCAAATTTGGTACCAAATGAAAGCCCTGAGCGAGCTGAGCAACATTTGTCATAGAACTGCATGCTCAAAGTGGTTGTGGAGTGCTGTGGTTGGCTTGCTTGCTACCGTTGAAAGATATCTATACATACCTTCATGAGCATACATATATAAAATAATAGAAAACAAGAACAAAAAGTGCTCCTTCGTCGCATGTAAAATACATATGAGTCTTCGTAGGCAGGTTGTACATAAGCAAAAACTAGCCTGTAAAATACATATGAGTTCCGTAGGGAGATTGTAAATTAAGGAAAACAAGTTGCAACCGCTTAACATATGAGCCTGTCCTACAACGAGGCTCATATTGGCGTCACAGTGCATTCCACGTTAAAGCCTCATTAAAGAACCTCAGCTTCATCCACATTACGGAAAAATGAATAGACGTCATGGCCCAGGACTGAAGTGAACTACGACTGCTCAAGCTGAACTGTACATGCAACCTGTTTCCTGAAACACTATGGCACACCTCTAATGCATTCTCGAAACACTTTCACATTATACACACGCAGAATGCGTTCCCACTTGGCTGTGAGTCAGAGCGCCTCATGGTGTACCGTATTGAGCATATGCACACTATAATGACTGATCAACATTATATATATGAAGGATAATTTGTAATGAAAAGCTTTATGCAGTATGTATTTATATAAAAGTAAATCTGCAAATTATTCGTATTATGACATACGCCAATATGAGCCTCGTTGTAGGACAGGCTCATATGTTAAGCGGTTGCAACTTGTTTTCCTTAATTTACAATCTCCCTACGGAACTCATATGTATTTTACAGGCTAGTTTTTGCTTATGTACAACCTGCCTACGAAGACTCATATGTATTTTACATGCGTCGAAGGAGCACTTTTTGTTCTTGTATATATATATGCCCCCAACCAAACTGCCGAAAAACGCTGTTTTAGGGGGTTTGACGGTTGACCAGTGGTCAGTGTACACCATAGGCCGTAGTGACCACTGGTCACTCCCACCGGTTTCGGCAATATGCCCATTGAAACGACCGTAGTCGTTTTACTATATATGCCTCCAATCAAAACGCCGAAAAACGCTGTTTATAGTGAGTTTTCCCAACTTTGACCCTGGGCGAGGAACCACGGGAGCCATGCTGACCAGTGGTCATTTCGGACGGTATCGGCAGTATGCTCATCGTTTTCAGCGACCCCGATTTACTATACAGTATATGGGTACCACCCCAAGGCCGAAAAACGCCTTTTTTAGTGACTTTTAGGCCGTTTCTAGTAAAAGTGGACTTAACTTTTCGCCAAAACAGGTGAAAAACGCAAAGTTTGGGCCCATCTCCTGAAAGCTCCCGAGCGAAATTAAAAAATGCCCTTCGTTACATTCCGCGCATAGTCCGAAATATTCAAATAAAACTAACC
>JASAND010015529.1:0-48593 GCA_030248195.1 Trissonchulus latispiculum
GCTTGATATTGTTTTATCTAGTATGATGTAGTGAGTTGCGGATGATACTTCAAAACTTGGACTTGGTGGAGGGGTAATGTTGTTAATACCTAAACGGATGCAGTTCTTTTGTATTGAGAATGTTAGTAATGAATATTTTGAAGCTATTTTTGGAGATTTGTACATTTCACGTAATATTTCTGTAAGAATTGCCTTGATCTATCGTTCTCCTTCCAAAAACAAAGCTCAGTCTACAATATGTTTGGTCGACAAAATTCGCCAACATATGAATGTCACTGGATTAAAATTGGTTGCTGGTGATTTTAATTATCCTCAAATTGATTGGAATATTGTGCCCCAGTTGGCATCCCCTGAATATATTTTTTGTACAACCATGATTGAGTATGGGTTTACCCAATGTGTATGCGAACCCACCCACAATCGAGGTAACTTGCTTGACATAATGTTTACGTCAGACACTGATTTTTTGCACAATGTTAGTTGATGTCCACCTTTTCTTGCAACTGATCATTTTTCTGTTAACGGTGTACTTGGTCCGTTTAATACTAGTTTCTTAAATGCAAACAATCCATCAGTCAATGGTTACTACGACTTGGGAATTGGGAATTAATGAAACATTATTTAAATCGATTGGACTGGGATCAAATACTTAATGTGGAACATTCTGTTGATCAATTATGGTTAATGTTTAAGGACGTATTATGGAAATGTATTGAGAAATTTGTCCCGTTTAATGAAGTCAGAAACAGAAGATTTGTTTGGTCGTCCAGAACTAGAAAACTGCATGTTAAACAGTTAAAATTGCATAAAATATTTCGTTCAAATCCTACCTTACGCAACAGAAACAATTGGAAAAATGCTGCCAAAATTGCTCGTCGTTCAAAACGATCGGAAAAGCGTACTAAAGAAAAGAAAATTTTAGAATCAGCTAGCGAACCTAAATTTTGGCGATATGTAAAATCGAAGTTTAAAACTAATTCACCAATTCCTGTTATGATTAGCAATGATAATTTTATTACATATGATAAATTGAAAGCTGAGAAGTTCAACGAATATTTTGCTTCAGTATTTACACTGGATAACGGAGTACCTTTAGAATTGTCACGTCCTCAACTTAATGATAATCTTGATACTTTGTATTTACCGAAAATAAAGTCCTAGAACATCTGAAATCTATTTCTGCTAAGCGCAGTTCTGGGCCTGATGAGATATCTCAGTTTGTCTTAAGCAAATTGTCTTATTCCAACTGAGTGGAAACTTGCAAAAATAGTGCCCGTTCATAAAAAAGGATTAAAAACGTGTTTCAAAAATTATAGACCTATTAGTTTGCTGTGTGGTTGTAGTAAAGTGATGGAATCAATTATTGCAGAATATCTGTGTGAATTTTTAGACAACTGTAATATATTGGATGTTAACCAATTTGGATTCCGTAAAAAACGATCAACAGTTTCTCAGTTACTTGAGACGTACAATGCATGGATACGAGCATTACAACGACGACAATTCGTTGACGTCGTGTATCTTGATATAGCCAAAGCCTTTGACAGTGTGCCTCATCTGAAACTGTTGAATGTTTTGCAAAATCTCGGAATAACAGGAATGCTTTTGAATTGGTTTTGTGATTATCTTAAAGACAGACAGCAGTTTGTGTTTATTAATAGTTCAAAATCAGAAACAGTGCCTGTCACGTCTGGTGTGCCTCAAGGAAGTACATTGGGACCTATCTTGTTTCTATTGTACATCAATGATCTTTGTTCCTCTCTTAGTAGTGCATATATTAAATTATATGCAGATGATTCTAAGCTCTATAATAGCTCATTGTTGTAATATAGCAAAAACAGGATCCAAATTGGTAAATCTAGTATACGCATCCTTCCATACTCGTGAAGTTAATTTTTTATTAAAAGTCTACAAAACTTTTGTTCGACCTAAACTGGAATATGCATCAGAAGTTTTGTCCCCTTATCTATTAAAAGATAAAGATGACCTTATTGAGAAAGTTCAAAAATTATTCACCAGAAGATTACCAGGTTTAAGGAATTTATCTTATCCTCAAAGACTCGAGAAATTAAAACTTCCTTCACTGGAAGAAAGACGAATGGTTAAAGATTTGGTGTTGGTTTATAAAATGGTGCATCGCCTTGTTGACCTAGATTTTGATGATTATTTTGAATTAGCACTACTGAGACACGGGGTCATCTATTTAAGCTTAAAGTTCAGCGGAATTATTTGGATATTGCTAAGTATTTCTTTAGCAATAGAGTTGTTCCCATTTGGAATAGTTTGCCTGATACGATTATTTTAGCAGAAAATATTAATGTATTTAAAAGCCGCATTGGAAGCTATTCATTAATGCAGTATACCAGGGGAAGAGGATTAGAAGCCTGTCAATAGGCACACCTTTTCCCCTCCAACCAATGATAATATGTAAATGATTGATATTCGGTTGCTTGGACTTATGTGGAGATGAAATATTTATGTGAAAATTTTGTTGTATTGTTGATGTTGATTGGCTGGAAAATAAATTTAACTAACTAACTAACAATTTTGATGCTCGCAGATATTTCGTGGAATTAATTTCAATCCATTTATTTAGCTTAGTTTAACATTTTTAATATTCTAATGCTCAATTGCATTCAATTAAATTGGTGTAATTGGAGATTTGGTGAAACAACGTAGATAGTACACCGTTTATTTCAAAGAGAATGTGTTCGAATAAAGTATTCATTCCGTGTATAATTAAAGATTTTAAGCTATATGTAATGAAATTGATAAAATTTGAGGTTAAAATCTGTTTAAACGGATTAAAACATGGGCAACATTAGTGGAATCAGTAGAGAAGAATCTCCCTGCCATGGATTTGCGAAGAAGATCAACGATTGTCACTATATAACTATAAGTTCAATATCTGTTAAAGCAGGAAGTTGTTACCTTCCTCTTTTAGGGCCCGGGAAAACGGAGGCCTTAAACTTACTTACTGTATGGTTATCAAATCTGCGCGTTAACGTCTTTCTAATTAATTAATGTTTGTCATAAGCAGGAAGTTGTTACCTTCCTCGCTCGGACCTGGAAAACTAAAGGTCCTAAGCTTAATCACGCTTGAACAAAGTAGCAATACGCGTTTCAAGATAATTAGTATCCGCCTGTTTCGAAAGGGCTCAAAATAGCCTTAATCTCACGTTTCCAGTCTGGGTTGCACGGAAGCAAGACGTGCAAGGCGAAATCATAATGTAATCGCAATTTCTTGCACAAGAGTGCAAGAAATTGTCCCCAAAAATGGCATTTCGTCCCAAAATTATTTCCTAATGCAGTGACATCGTCGAAACTGCTCAAAATCACGATAATTTCGTCAAACTTCCAAGTTTTTACAGCAAACACAAGTTCGCAAGACTAATCCATGTTCCGAAAGCCAAGAAATGTGAGTAATGGTTGCTGGGTTCGAATCCCGCACCTATAACTTGTACTAATGGGTTTTAACCCATTTGATTCAGGTGCGGACGAGCGAGCATCTCCTGCCTGGATTAGCCGAAATCTGCCTCTGAATTAGTGAATCAATCGAATCAGCCCTGTGTAGTTGCAATATATTGGAAGGCCGAAGAGCCAGTACCAGACAGTTGGAATCAGGAACTATTTGGAATCAGATACTATTTGGACCTCAGAGTAGGTGTTCTTGCTGAGTCAGAGATTGACATAGACTTTTAAAGGCAGAGACGGTTTTGGAATTGCACTGAATCATCTGTGGGACCTGAAACCTAACAAAGCGAACTGGACCTTATTTTCCATTACTCTAAATTAACTCTTTCATTTTTACCTCAAAAGATGAACCTTTTTGAACTAATCGTCAGCCTTATCGAAGGAGTTATCACCCCTTGTCTCTGGTCTAACTAATCAGCGGTAGTTTCAAGTCAGTCGGAAGTAGAAGCACTAAAGAAGAGATTAAATCAAACATATCTTGTACTAACACCATAACCGTTACCAGGAAACCCCCAACCGGACCGACCCTTGCATTGTCCCCCCAGGGGCCCGTTGCATAAAAATTATTAGTTGATTAGTGATTAGTTATTAGTTTATTAGTTGATTAGTTGATTAGTGATTAGTCCAGCGTTGCATAAAACTATTAGCGATTAGTCCGATTTTTATTAGTGTAGTGTGATTAGTTATTAGTCTAGACTAATAAATTATTAGTTGAAAATTATTAGTGATTAGTGCAGCTTGATTACTGATTAGTGTAAAGTTATTAGTGATTAGTGATTAGTGATTAGTGATTAGTGTAGCGTTGCATAAAATTTTTAACGACTAATAATTTTTTGCTACACTAATAAAAATCAAACTTAAGTATAGAAACAGGTATGGCATAGATTTTCCTGGAAATAGCTGCGGTTAAGCTAATTTTCTAGTTTTACGGTTTGATTTCTGATTCCGCAAAGTAACGATTGCAGCAACTTCGGGCAAACAAAGATTCTCAAAATGCATTAACATACTTAACTTAAAAATTACTTGAATTACGTAAGGTAATTTTATGATCTTGAACCTTGGCGTTTGATTTGACAAATTTAACGACTAAAATTAATGAATTAATAACGAATTAATAATATTTGACTACACTAATAAATTAAAGTTTGAGTGAATAAATTTTTGGCTGTGGCTATATTCTCGATATATGAAAGAAAGCCGGGATTGTGCACTATCTACTCTCTACCAAAAATAAGTTCGTTGTCTAAGAAAGTCGGTATTCTCCCTGTGTTCTGACCGACTTTACCAACTTCCCGCCACATTTTTGTCTCGACAATGTTTGACTACCCTTTTTGCTAAATGGTCGATTTTAAATTAGTTTTTTTTCAAATGATTGCTTATATGAAATTATTAAAACTGTGTAGAAACGGCTTAGAGTCGAACACAGGGTTGTTTTAATAAAACACGGCTAAACAAATTATGATTCGACGAAATCCTTTTGAAAAAATCGTCAACTTTAACAGCTATGTTGTCACTAACTGAATTGATTAAAGATTAGTCTGCTCGCCCGGGCTCTAAAGGGAGGACCAGCAGGGTCAGCAGCACCATTGCCAAGCTCGACTGACGCAAGACAGAGATATAAACTCTAGTGCAAATGAAGGTCCCAGTCTTGCACTTTAAGACTATGATATAAATAACCATGCTTGAGTGTCCATGTGGCACGGGTCCCAAGATGGCATCATAAAATGTCACAAAACCTAAGGAATTTTTATATTTTCTAAAGTCAACTACTGTCGACAGTTGCGATTCAGTTACAGTAACGAATCTTTTGTGCATGAAAATGTCAATGCTAGTGCTCTTGCGCGTGAGCTGGTTGGATTCTAACTGGTGTGGTCGACTGAGAAATAGTGACAGTCTCTTTTCTTCCACCCTTTTCAAACCAAAGACGGTAAACGTCATAGTACTTTTTTCTCCACAATTTATACTTCAAATTGTTGATACACTGATTGTTGACTCATTTCTATTGCCTCATTCCATGGACCTTTCGTTGTCAGCAGACACTTATGTACCAGCCCTGTTAAGGAATAGGGCTAACTCCTTGAAGGACCTGTTACGCAGTAAGCAATAAAGTTAGGATACACAACACAAGCTCTTGTTTTGTTATGTTTTGTAGAATTATAATTGCAGACAGTGTCACATACAACACTAGACTATTTGCAAAAACTTACTACCGTAACGTAACTGTAGCCGCTTTACTTTGACAGGGGTCCGTCATGACAAACTTTATATACAGTCACGGATTCGGCCCATTTTCATACAAAATTTTGTCGCATCTACGTCCTGCATGAAGAGATTAAATATTGAGTACCTAATTTCATTCAGTGCTTGAGCAATGAGCTATTAAGTGCATGAAATCTCGCAACGGGCGAAGTGACGTTACCGCAGCAATCGCAAGCCATTTTCCCGAAAGATATATTTGTGCTTAGCAGCAAGAATTTTAGCAAAAATAAGTCATGAATCACATATATTGCACAAATAAATATTCTGGCATTTTTATGGGTTTTTGGTGCCGTGGCTCTGTATTATGTGGAAATAAACTAATTCAAAAATTCATCTAAAACCTCTAATTTCTGGGCCAGAGAAAGGGCATAGCCAACCAGGATCAGTCGAAATTGTTGCAAATGACTTGCCAGTTGCCATTGATTCGTAGGAATTAGAATTTTAGTTAGACCTTACTGTTTTCAAAGTATTTCATCGATGTTGGTGACCCCACTTTTAGGGTTACGAAATATTTACAATATTATATACGTTACACGTTTAAGTTACAAATTTGGCCAGTACGCACACTTCAAAAATTTATATAAAAATTAAAGAGCCCGAAGTAAAATTCTACTTCCTGATGATCACCATTCGAGAAAAAATCACCACCTTTTCTAGTTTCCTATGTTTAACACATGCTGACCTCTCAGCTGAAATTACACAGAAACCGTAATAAATATGACTTAAATTTCAACTCGTTTAAACATACTATATAGACAACAAAATGTATAAAAATGAACGAAATCGGAGATGGTAGAAAAAAAAGGCTAAAAAGGGCCCCCTTAATTTGCTGAAGACTAAGGGCGCTGTGGCTGTTTTTTATTGTTACTGTAAATACCTTGAGAAAGTTACTAGTGGAGTATTGCAAAACTTTTCATTTATCGCTTCAGTTAGGCCGACACAGAAAGAAAAGCGTTTTTCTAAATTCTCAAGAAAGAACAAACATTTATATTTGTATAAAAGCGACTAAATCAATGGTTAAAATAAATCATGTTATGAAGCCGAACACTAGATCGGTAAAGGCATGAGCCGACAATTTTGGATGTTTCTACAAAAATTGTTGCTCTCCTCTAATTTTTATTGTGTAACTGAAGTTTTAATAACAACAGAAGATAACAATTCGTTTTTTACCTGATGAGGCAATAGATAACTAATGAGGCAAATTAGTACGTATATAATTAAACAATCGACTGCTATATACAATCACAATTCAAAAATTACAGATATGTGAAGTTGTCACATATAAAGTAGAGTAGTTACCTAAGGAAACTCTTAATTTTATAGGATAAAACATGTCATCAATAAATTTAGGTTCGCTTATTTGCAAAAATAACTGATTCCACCATTTGGGCAAAGTTCAGCTAGTATTAGTTTGAAATTTGAAGGATATTAGAATTTTATTAGTCCCCACCCAAGTTTGATTGGAGAATCTTGACCAATCAAAAATTTGCTAATTTTGATTAGTGTAGACTAACAACTAATCAAATCCAAAATTTTATGCAACAAAATCATTTTATTAGTTCCAATTTTATTAGTCCCCGACTAATCACTGATCAAATATTACACTGATAAAATTTACATTTTATGCAACGCTACACTAATTACTAATCAACTAATAACTAATAATTTAGGTGATAGAACAGCATCCGAAAGTGCTATTGTTACTGGCATTTCGGGCTCACCCACAGACCGGAAACTTGTACTACTAACAACTTTAATCTAGTTAAATTTATCTTTTCTGTAGCTGTTGTTATTATTATGCTATTGTCCTTGGTAAGGCGAACGGATAAAGAGTTTTAACTTAAACCACGAGCACAAGCATATAGGGACCGCACAGTAGAGTTTAGTGATAGATTAGGATAAGAGAAAGAAAGAAAGAATCAGTTGGTTGAGTTAAAGAGTCAAGACCTTGTCCCTAACAATAATTACTAATTTGGGTAAACTGAGCACTGGCAACTCTGACAAACTATTGT
Source organism: Trissonchulus latispiculum (assembly GCA_030248195.1). Taxonomy (NCBI): domain Eukaryota; kingdom Metazoa; phylum Nematoda; class Enoplea; order Enoplida; family Ironidae; genus Trissonchulus; species Trissonchulus latispiculum. The sequence continues at coordinate 7,746 of JASAND010015529.1, forward strand.
ACTGTTTGCTGCTGACTGTATACCTGTATTCACCGTTGCTCTTATTATAATTAGTTTTGCCATTTGTATCAATAAATTGCAGTGCCTTTATAGTCAGTCGTGTGAACTAAGGCACCTATCCTGATCAAGACTCTGGAACCATATCTGACCCTTGAACAAGTAAGTGATTCTCGCCTGACCCCTTGGACCCCACAAAGACAGCAATCAGCGATTCCGGATCTTGATTTGTCAATCAAGGTCTATTCACTAGAGTTCATTGTTACTGAACCAAACCACCTTCTGGAAAGCAAGTGTCGACCCCGCTTGCTGATAACATCAACGGAGCCCAATCCCTACCAAACGAACTCACGATCAAGACCCACCCAGGTTGGCCGCAGGGAATTCTCAGTTTTGGACACATCACCTTCTGAGATTCCGGTGCCTAAGTTTATCTCTCCCGATAAACGTGCTGACCTTCCGTGCTTTGAAGTGGTTGTTACCCTGAGCCCGCGTCTTGTTAGACCGAAGCGGAACGGAAACTGATTGGAAAGAAATTAGAGCTAAATCCTAGCCACGTCATTACATATAGTAAAGTTTAACTATAAATTAAGACAAAATTCTTCTACTACTCTATAAATTTCATAATCGTGCATTGAAGTGATTATATAAGATACAATTCAAATTCAAACGTTATTACAATATTCTAGTAGCTAAAAAAGTGGAAAATTGTCCAAACCGTAAGAAAAAGAGGATGACCGGGAGGCCTTCGTATAAATGACAATTTCCGCGACTCTCCCCCCAGATTATTTTCAGATTTTGCTACCCGCCCCCCCCCCAGAATTTTGCTCGAAAAGTGGCCAAAAATGGCTACAGAATCAAAATGAAGGGGTCGCAGACCCTCCCCCTAAAAAATTTTTGCTACCCCTCTCTCCCAACAAATCGGCCTCCTGTCAGATCCCATCTAAAAATTTTCAATTTGTGCAGATTTTTAGCCAAATGTTAGTTGCAGCTACTAATAAAGCTAGTTATAATTACAGCTAATTGTAAGCTATATTTATCATTAGTAAAGCTAGCTAAACTTTATTATTACCTAGAGGTAACCCTCGTCCTAGATACAGTTAGCCCTCTTCCTAGTTACAGATAGGCCTATCTGTAACTAGGTTTGAGAATAACAGTTAAACAGAGAAAATAAATAAATAGAACACTCTTATTTAAGACAAATGCAATGGTTAAAATGATTAGTTTTTAAGCAGTTTCTAAGCATTCCAATCGATAAAAAGTAACTTAAACTTAATAATATTTAATATCTAAAAAATTTGTTAAAAAGCTGACTCGCAAATTGCAAGTCATCATTTTCCCCTATCTATAACTAGGACTAGGCCTATCTATAGGTAGGGTTACCATGCTTTTAGAATACAACCAGGGCTGTTTATAACTAGAGGTAGGGGTTTCTGTAACTAGAGATAGGCCTATTCCTAGTTACAGATAGGGGTATTTTAGTTACAGGTAGGGCTATCTGTAGTTAGAGATAGGGCTATCTCTAGCTAGAGATAGGGGTATCTGTAGCTACAGATAGGCTATCTGTAACTAGAGATAGGCCTATTCCTATTCCTAGTTATAGATAGGGCCTATCTGCATTTGAGAATACGGCCCCCGAGCTCAAACCCCCCTCCCCCCTAAAACTGGGTCCAAACCAAGCAAAAAATGCAAAATTTTTGAAAATTTTTTGCAATTTCTGAAAAGTTTTGAAAAAAATTCGGAAAAAATGGATATAAATCAGCTATAAACAGCTAAAGACGGTTATTTATAGCAAGTAAAAGGTAATATACGCAATTATAATTCACAATCTGGCCTAATTTTGGCATATTTTAGCACAAATTTTTCAATTTTCAAGTCCTCTTTTCGCATACGAAAGCTATTGACAGAAGCTTTTGAGTACGTTTAATGTACTGTACATCGAAAAAGGATTATTTTTAGCTAAAAAACTTGGGTACAGTTCCCCCCCCCCAAATTTCGGATTTTGGTGGGGTCCCCCCGCCCCCATAGGTGTAACGGAGATTTGGGGTGGGGGAAGCTCCCCCCCCAACATTTTCTGGGGGGCCCTCTGGAAACCCCACCCCCAACCCCCAACCTGGGTATATACAGTCATAGTAAAAACTTGGGTACAGTACAGTTTAGGGTGTCCCCCATAGTTTCCCTGGAACTAACTTTGGGTCTGGGGGTGGGGGGTAAATCTTGGAAGGTTGGTGGTCGACCCAAGAAATGTGATGGGTACCCCCCCCCGAATTCCGACCTCAGAAATTTCAAAAAATGGAAAAAATGCAAAATTTTCGGTAATTTAACCCTTTTTTCTTCAAAATAAGGCCTGTTTTCAACGGTTTAGGCGTTTTTGCACCGTTTCAAAGTGATTTTAAGTCAAAATTTTAGAAAATTTTTTAAAAAAAATGACCATTTTTGGCCAAATTCAGCTAACTTTTTGGGTCAAAAAATCGCTGGGGGGGGGGTTCGGCGGTTCGGGGGGTAGCCGACAGTTGGGGGAGGGTATCTCAAAAATTCTGGGAGGGGGTAAAATTGGTCAAAAATTTTGGGGGGGAGTACCCCCCCCCAAAGGAAACTATGGTGTCCCCCCCAAATTTCGGATTTTGGTGGGGTCCCCCGAGCCAAATTTGGACATTCTACCATAGGTGTAACGGGGATTTGGGTTGGGGGGGCCCCCTCCCCCGGAATTTTGGGGGGGGCTCCCTTTTTAGACCCCCCAAACCCCCCACGACCCCCCCCAAACCTCCCCCAAAAAAATTTTTCTATTTTTATGCCAAAAATCGCATTTTCAGCCATTGCTAATACCGAAAAACATGAAATCATTAAGTAATTTTAACATTAGACAGTGTTTTTAAACTCGAAAACTTGATTGCCAACATGTTTCTGAGTCCAGAATAAGGTCAATATTGAGTCTAGAAGTCCATAAAACCGTTATATATAAACGTGTATTTCTCGCGATAATAAACACGTTAAGCCAAAAATTTGGACTTTTTGAAAAAGTTTGCAAAATATTCCTTAAAAATGCCCCATTTTTGGCCCAATTTTCGCGCCTTAGGCGCGACTACCCCCCCCCCCCCCCCCCCGGGGGGGGGGGCCGGGGCCCCCCACAAATTTCTGGGGGGGGGGTTTTAAAAAATGGGTGGGGGGGTTACCCCCCCCCCCCCCAAACCCCCCCCAATTACACCTATGTATTCTACTCCCCCCAACCCCAAACAACTGGTACCCCTATTGTTTCCCCCCCAACAGTTTCGCCCCCCTTTACCCCCCCCCACATTTTTTGACTTACCCTCCACCAACTTTGGGCTACCCCCCCCCCCCGAACCCCCCCAACGATTTTTGTACCCAAAAGGTTAGCTAAATTTAGCCTAAAAATGGTCATTTTTTGAAAACGTTTTCTAAAATTTTGACCTAAAATCGCTTTAAAATGGTGCAAACCATAGGTGTACCACTTGTTTGGGTTGGGGGGGGGGAGTAGAAGGTCCAAATTTGGCTCGGGGGACCCCACCAAAATCCGAATTTGGGGGACGGGGACCCCCCCTAAACTGTACCCAAGTTTTTTTAGCTAAAAATGCTCCTTTTTCGATGTATATACTGTTCATTAAACTTACTCAAAAGCTTCTGTCAATAGTTTTCGTATGCGAAAATAGGGCTTGAAAATTGACAAATTTGTGCTAAAATATGCCTAAATTAGCCCAGATTGTGGTTTATAATTGCGTATATTATATACCTTTTAATTGCTATAAATAACCATCTTTAGCTATTTCTATGTGATTTATAGCCATTATATATATATATTTCGAATTTTTTTCAAAAATTTTCAGAAATTGCTAAAAATTTTGCATTTTTTATTTGGTTTGGACCCAATTTTAGGGGGGGAGGGGGGTTTGAGCTCGGCTTGGGGGGGGGGGAGTATTTGAGGTCGGGTAGGGGGTCTGGCCTCTCCGTGGGGGGGGGGATCTCACAGGGGCAAACTGTAGCCTGGTTCACCTATGGTGCAAACTGCAAAAACGCCTAAAACGTAAAAAACAAGCCTTATTTTGATGAAAAAAGGGCTAAACTACAGAAAATTTTGCATTTTTGGCCATTTTTTGACATTTCTGAGGTCCGAATTCTGGGGGGGGGGGGGGTTGGGGGAGTACCCCCCACCACATTCCGGAGGTCGGCACACATTCCAAGATTTATCCCCCAGACCCAAAGTTCCAGGGAAACTATGGGGGTAAGAAAAATTTTCGAGGGGGTGGGTCGTCGAAATATGGGTTTTTCGTTAGAAAACTGAAAAATTTTCTCAATTTTCAGCTATATATATTATAGGGGGGCGCGATAGCGCTCCCCCTATAATATGGGTGTAAAAGGCTCAGCGCGGCCCTTAGAGACCCGTTCGAGCACCGTGCCAGCTAAATACTCAGCCAAACTAGACAAATTTGGTATCGTTGGAATCAGCATGACGAGTACAACAAATAGCAAAAAAGTTTTGGTCAAAATTTTCAACTTTGAAAATTTTCGCTTCCGGACAAGTTAGGTCCGTTTGTTTTTTTTCCGTGTAAGTCACGCTTGGGGAAGCCGTTTTAGTCTAACTCACAAACTGAACGATGTGGGCATTTTCAGCCGGTGAAGTTTGGTTTTTCTGAGAGTAGTATTTGTGTTAACGTACCTTTTGGACAATTTTCCGCTGCCCGGCCCGGCCGGCCACCGTGCGGCCGGCCAAATGTGGCCTGACCGCTAAGATGGCCAAAAAAGGCCAATTTTGTGTCACGGCTACAGGGCTCTGGGAACAAGCTACAGAGACGCGGCTTGTTGCATAAAAAACTTTGGGATAGGTAGCGTGTCATAACGAGGGCAATTTTCGATATCTGGCCAGGATCGTTCAGGCGGCCGGCCCAAAGTTGGTCCGGCCAAATGGCCATTTTCGGAAAATTTCTAAGTCCCAACTCTACAGGAAATAGTCAAAAATAGGCCTAAATATGCTGTTTTGGGCCATATAGTGGGACGCACATAAGGGTTATCGGGGTCGTTGAAAACGATGAGCATAGTCGCAGCGCTGTGCGGTGCTGCTATCGTGCTGTACTGTTATGCAGCAACCATAGCACGCTGTCTGTAGACTTACTGTAAACGGCTAAACATATGAAACTTGGTGATAATAGTGTCTGTAGTAAGGGGGAACTGTAGCTATGTTAGTTGGCGCACTCTCTAGCTTCCACCGTGCTGTATGTGCTGCCCCAAACACAGCACCGTCGATAACAAGTTATTCATTCGTCACTGGCATTTGAAATTCGGCATACAGATAGTTTAGGACATGACAAACTATTATAGATAGGTTTCGTGTACTTATTACGATGTTACTACATGGTTGCGCTGCAGTAGAGTGCTGCAGAAGTACAGCACGGCCTATAACTAACTACAGATAACTTGCAATCGTCTGAAATTCTCCAGGCAAGTGCAGAATAGCATTGGAAATCATGCCGAATAAGTCTGCTACTGTGGCAGTGACGCTTGCGTCTGGTTGCGCTGCAGTAGAGTGCTGCTGAAATACAGCATAGATTATAACAAACTACAGATAACTTTCTGCAACTTTCTAAAATATTCTTATTTGTAGTGGATGAGGGTTTTTCTGCCAAAATCTTTGTACTTTGTAATTTGTACTTTTCAAGCTTCTTTGTTCTATGGATTGGTTGACTTTTGCTTAATTATTGGGGGTATTTTTAAAGTTTCTTTCATAAAGCTTTAACATTCTTGCTTAAGTTTTACTGAGAACCTTAAAAATGAAATAGGACAAGAATAAAAATGCTCCGATGGAGCATGAAAAATGCAATATGGGTGACACTGGGTTTTAAGCAGACAGAGGACTAGGTTTTAAAACGTTAATATGGGAGGGGCAGGTTGTAAATGCCAGGAGGACTAGGTTAAAAGCGCACTAATATGGACCAGCTTCGCTGAACAACTCATATTCGCGGGTACACATGCTCCACTCCGCATTTAATCTTTATTGTCTTAAGTTCTAAATTCGTCAGCTTTCCAGGCGAGCTTGCTGATTTTGAAATATGCTTTATATACTTCAAGCGTTTTATAGTGAGTTACCAGAGCGGAATTTGTGACACCAATTTTACTGCATATATATATATATGTTGTATTAAATGTTGGATTATATGAATTAATTAAATTAAATTGTGTTGTAAGTTGTATTAATTGTGTAATGTTAAGTATTACGAACACAACTATATGTATATACATATATAGTAGTAGCTTGCAAAGTCGTGCCGACAAATTGTTAAACTGTTATTGAAGGATTGCCGCCAGCATTTTTGTCTGGACAATTTCCGCGAATATGGGTTGTTCAGCGAAGCTGGTCCATATTAGTGCGCTTTTAACCTAGTCCTCCTGGCATTTACAACCTGCCCCTCCTATATTAACGTTTTAAAACCTAGTCCTCTGTCTGCTTAAAACCCAGTGTCACCCATATTGCATTTTTCATGCTCCATCGGAGCATTTTTATTCTTGTATATATATTTTTATCGATTTTTAAGCCAAGCGAATTTTAGCAATTTTTCTCTAATTTTCTGAAATTTTTCGAATTTTTGGCTAAAAATTTGCAAAAAATTTAGGTAGGGGGTTGAAAAATTTTAAAGGGGGGGGGGGGGGTCGGCCGAGGGCCGATCTTGTGGGAGGAGTAGAAAATTTCTTTAGGGGGGAGGGAGGGCTCCTGGGTTAACTCAGCATTACACATTTAACGGGAGACGCCTGCATAATTACAGGAATTTTGCAGGATTTTTGCAGAATTTTGCAGGCCAGGTTCTGATTTTTGCGGATTTTTGCAGCTAGAGATAGATAGGTATCGACTGCTCAAAAATTCTGAAAAGGTGTAATGCCTGCTAAACCTCTGCTAGGCAACGGCACGCATGATCTATCTTCCGAAAAGAGTCAATGTGTGAATTCTCAATTTTGCGGGCTCATACGGTTGAATTTGAAGAAGCAAGTAGTATTTGCTTAAAATCTCGCGATTAAAATACGTACACTAATTTTTTATTCTAGGAGGCTGGATTAGTTTTATATATCGGTTTTGACGAAACTACATCAAAAGTGGATAAAATTGCTTGGGCTATTCAATGCAAGGAGGGGGAATCGTAAGGGGTTGGGTGCATAGCAGGTGTATTTGGGGTGGGGGTAACCCCCCCCCCCCCAGCAATTTTCCAAGCCTTCCCCAAATTTTTAGGGGTCCCCGGCCAAAAATTGGGTATTTTTATAGTTTATTTTGCAAAATATAGCAGTATATTTACCAGTGTATGTAGAAAATATATTCACTATTTAGCATTTTTAGCCCGTTTTATTCCCCCCCCCCAATTTTGGAGATCCCCGCCCACCTGGGGGGACCCATTGGTGCGAGGTGAGTGGGTTGAGAGGGGTAGCCCCCCCAGCTCTTTTTTCAACCTTCCCCCAAAACGTGTTTGGGGGGCATAGGTGTAACGGAGATTCGGAGTGGGGGGCTCTCCCCAACTTTTTTGGGGGGCCCTCTGGAGACCCCACAACCCCCAACCCTCCACCAAAGAATTTTTCTATTTTTATGCTAAAAATCGCATTTTCAGCCGTTATCAATGCCAATAAACATTCAGCTATGAAGTAATTTTGACATTAGACATTGTTTTTAAACTCGAAAACGTGCTTGCCAACATGTTTCCAAGTCCAAAATAAGGTCAATATTGAGTCCTAATAATAATACCCATAATACAGTTAAAAACGTGTATTTCTCGCAATGATAACAGGCCTCATACTCTTCCTACTTTTCCTACTTTTTTCCTACTTTTTCTTCATTCCTACTTTTTTCCTACTTTTTGCTTAAAATTCCTACTTTTTCCTACTTTTTTTACGAACAGATCAAGAAATTTTCAAAGCGTCCTTAACGTTACTTTAAATCACTGGATTTCAAAAAATTTTCGCGCCTTCGGCGCTATATATTATATATTCTCACGCCTACTTTTTTAGGTGTCCGTTCATTTCGTATACTTACATGTCGTATATATACGTACTGACATTTCGTATACGTTCATTTCGTATACTGACATTTCGTATACAAGACATTTGGTATACTGACATTTGGTATACCACTTTACTTTCATTACTATTTTACTTTATAAATATACTTTATCCTTGCCACTAGTGATGAGCACTGGATATATGTCCGGATAATATCCGTTTTGAAAAATCACCCGCGTATTCGCTTATATATATTTCGGATAAAGTAATAAAAAATAGCAAATATTTGACAAAACTTACAAAATTTTTAAAATATTTTTTCAAACACGTCTTTGAAAAAATATTTTTGAATCCAAGGTTGTAACTTGGTCTTATAGAAATTATTGCAATTTATAATAGAAACATCGCACCGAAAAATTGACAAAAAATTGACAAAAAATTGAAATTCTGACTTTGAAATCGAAAAATTTTCTCGAACCTCAGTTTGTTGAATCTCAGGTCTCAAGATCATAGTTTCCCTGGAACTTTGGGTCTGGGGGGGGAGGGTAAATTTTGGAAATTTGGTGATCGACTCCCGAAATGTGATGGAGGTACCCTCCCCGAACCCCCCTACATGATGGGCCTAAATGAAAATTTTAACTCCAAAATTTTCACGATAGACCCCGATAGTGTAGTAGAACAGGAATTCAGTGTATATACGGGAAGTTTTAGAAAAGTCCCTCCATCCGAAATGTAAGTATACGTAAAATTATACGAAATGTCAGTATACGAAGTGTCATTATACGTAATGTAAGTATACTAATTGTCAGCATACGAAATGTCATTATACGAAATGTAGGGGAACCCTTTTGTATGGGTGGGCTAGGCAATCACATTTTTGTTTCCATGATTCCACCTGTTTATGCAGTTCTACACACCACATTTCAACTGGTTGAAACTTCTATTTTCGAAATCCTTTCGACTTTGACTGGTTATATATTCGCTACTCGCTCAATGGAAAAAAGCGTCGATTAGATTTTCAGGACCGCCTAGGCGTCCGCTTTTCAGCTCATGTGGAATTTCAAAACTTGATTGTTGAATTTTTTGAAAAATACCATTTTTGACTAAAAATTTCAGCAAAGCGAATCTAGCAAAAAGTGAGTGAAAATAGCAGTCATTAAGTTCAATCTGAGCTGAAGCCAACGATGTAAAGTTTTCGTGGCTACGGTTTATATTCTGCCGGCAATGAATTTTCAAACAATTTCCCTCATTTCAGCTGGTTTTTGATAAGGCAAATCAAGGTGGTAATATCAAACTTTTCCTGAAAAAATAGTGGTAGTAGCATATACCAATCTTTCTGGACATATAAAAGAGACACCCTTTGAAATTGCAAGGGAAATTTTCAAAAATTTTTTACGGTAAGAATGATCTCATCATTCCGGTTCAGAAAATGTTTTCTTCTTTGCGGTAGCTATATTGAAGCGTTTGTGAGATATAAAGAAAACAGATATCGGTCCAAAACAGTCTGGGTCCAAAACTGACCATTTGCGGAAAATTATTTTATTGCAAAATGTCGATAGTTTCAACTGTGCTTGCCCATCCGTCAAGTATTGCCCACATTTGTACTCCTATGGGACATGTTAAACCCAACGGAATGCGGAATCTCTACCTAAGCACAGCAACAACAATGGGAAATTTTGAAAATCGCCACCAGATTGTTTTGAACACGGATTTTGCTCAACTCATGCAAGCAGTTAGAAAACGGCTTTACTCAACATTTTTGGGGCAATTGCTTGAGAGTTTTGAGACAACTCAATTGACAACCTAGGCGAAAATGGCTGAATTTAGCTTACAAAAGTGCATTTAGGCAAAATTGCTCCCTCAAGAAAAAGGGCTCACCCAAGATTTTTGAAAGGGAGGCGTCTAGCCTGAAAAAATTTCGCCCCCAAGCAGGTTAAAAATCTTTTAAATTGTGAAAAATCCTTAATGGAAATCTGTAAGCATATAATGATTTGAATAAAAAGTCCAGAAGTCTTTCGACACTGAAAACATAAACAATGGAAACCTTAGAAAGAATTTTGAATAAAAAATTGAGTAGTTTTACGACATGAAAACAATCCACAATAGAAAATTTTTAAAAGATTTTGATTAAAAGGCCGAGAAAATATTTTGATATTATGATTTATGAATATATATAATCTGTAACGGAAACCTTTAAGAAGATTTGAAATACGAACGTTTATTTTTTTACTTAATCAAAATACCCACCCCCAGTCCCCCCCCCTCTGAGAAGAATGTTTCTCTTGGGGGGGGGGGGTCAATGTCACGAAACCCTTGATACGACAGTGCCTTAAATTAAGGTAAAACTTATCTCGATACCTTGATTGTTTTACGTATTAGAGTGCGTACCTCGCAAGATTTGTCTGCAAAAATTCCTACTTTTTTCGGAAAATTCCTACTTTTATTCCTACTTTTTCCTACTTTTTTACAAAATATTCCTACATTTTTTCCTACTTTTTTGATTTTGGGTAGTATGAGGCCTGTGATAAACACTAAGCCAAAAATTAGGACATTTTTGAAAGATTTTGCAAAATTTACACTGAAAATATATATATATACCCAATTTTTGGCCGTTTGTCCCCCCTTCGGCGAGACTACGCCCCCAACCCCTAGTTGGGGGGACGTCCCCCCCAAAAAAAAGTTCTGAGGGGAGTTGAGACAATGGCTGGAGGGGCTACCCCCATCCCAAATCTCCGTTACACCTATGCTCCCAAACACGTTTTGGGGGAAGGTTGAAAAAAGAGCTGGGGGGCTACGGCTACCCCTCTCAACCCACCCACCTCACACCAATGGGTCCCCGGTCCCCCCCCCCCAGGTGGGCGGGGGGAGCTCCAAAATTGGGGGAGGGAATAAAACTGGCTAAAAATGCTAAAAATATATAGTCAGAGGGGGGGGGGGAAACATGGTCGCCTACTCCCCAACCATAGCAGCTGCAGCTGCCTAGTATAGCCCATTAGAAAGAGCAAGTCTAGAACATACCCTACAGTACCAGATTGGTTTCTAAGTTTGATTTCTGTAAGTACAGTACTTGACCAAAGTTGACCTCCCAAAATTGGCCAAAATGCTAAGGATTTTCGAAAGTTTGCAAGTCTATATATATCTAACCAACTATCAAACTTTGGCTACTATAAATCGGCATGCGGGCATAATTTGACTTGCTCTATCACATGGCAATAGTGGTTTTCCCCTGCGCACACCCAGTAAAAAAATTTGACCATATTTTTTCCCCACATTGGGTCCACTAGAGCAGGGAAAAAACATGGTGACCAAATTTTAAAATTTTTGTGTATGCTTCAGGAAGGCGTAACTAATGCTTCTATAGGAAAGAGAATGCTTTAAAACAACTAAAAAGTTTCAATGGTAAAAATGAAAATTTTCAAAAAACTTAAAAAATGATGGAATATTGCCATTTTTAACACAACTAACTTGTTTCTAGTGATATCCTGCATATTATGGCCAGTTCCCAGCAGGTTTCATGCCCATACAGGTTAGGTACGACGGATTTAGCATTTTGACCAAAAAATCGGGTTTTAAGCTTGCTGTGAGGTTAGAAGGCTGCCTAGGTAGTTTTGCACGCTAAAAACAGTTGAAACAATGCTTTTTATCCACTCTAAATCGTTGGTTGGTAGAAATCCGTGCCATGTTTTCCCCCGCACCATGTTTTGCGGGTAAAAAACATGGACAAATCCTGTTACTGCCAAAGCTGAGTGAGGTATATACAGTACAGCTCATTTCAAAGTGCGTTTGAAGCGAAGTCCCATATCTGGCGAAATGTCGCGAGCGCACGCGAAATTCGCGAAGGCTTTGCGACATTCGTGTAGATTTTTCGCGATATGTCGTACGAAAATCTAGATTTCGCGAAGTCGCATGCGAAGTTCGCGTAACTTCGCGAAATTTCCCAAGATTTCGCGAAAGCATTTCGCGAAATATCTTCTACTTCGCGAAAACTCCTCGCGAACTTCGCGAAACACTTCGCGAAGTCCGCTAGCTAAGGTTTTTTTTAGCTAATTTGAGGGGTTTTCTCCATATCTACCAAAATTCTGTTTAAATTTTAAATTGTAGCTTTGGCTCAAATTTTTCTCTTCGCGAAATGTCGCGTAATTTACGCGATGTTGTGGATTGTTTACGCAAATCTGCTAAAATATGTTGTGGATTTACGTCTTTTGGAGAGTCCTAAATTATGAAGTTTTTGCTTGCGGATATAGAGAACACGAAAAGGAAATTAGAGCTGAGCTATATATATATGTGTTACCCGCCTTTCCCGCGTGGCTCTCATCTCTGTAGCGATTTTTCCCGAAAGTTCTTACTACTTTCTTTCAAGCACTTTCAAATGAAGGCAGCTTATATGCCTTGCTTTTTTCCGGAAGACGGTTATTTTAAAAATGCCGATTACTGCACCACGTGTTGCCATCGCATTCTTCTGTTCACGATATATATATTCCTTTCATTTGGTGCAGAATTCCTTGAAAAAACGACCAGTTAGAAAATATGTCGTCTCAACTATGTACTATATATATATATATATTTTTTCTGAAATTGTTTAATGAAGAAACAAGCATTATATTTTGAAATGAATGTAAATTTTGCTGATGCTGCCAATTTCGTTTGATTTTTTGAGTTTGACCCATAAAGTGTCGCTAAGTTCGATGACATAAAGTTCTAGCCAAAAAATCCAGCTATAAACTTACCAGAAATCTAGCCCTAAAGAAGTTCCTGCCAAAATCCTAAAATGAGGGTTGACGGTAATTGACAATTGTCTCAAAAATGCGTGTGCAGCTTTCCGATTGCTTTCATGTGTTCAAAATCCGTGCTTAAAACAGCCCTGTTGACATTTTCAATATTTCTCATTTTCGCTCATGCTAGTGAGTAGTGATCACGCAGAGTTGATGCAGGAAGCTTCCGTTGGGCACAACTCGTTGAATGAGACTACAGCTAATGCAGGCCATACCTAAGCCACTGACCTGCACTGTTGAAGCTGTCAAAGTTCAGCAATCTTTGATTCGACTTTTGAACAGTTTTTGACTCTGAAAATGCGTTTTTCACTCTCATCTCTTAAACTGTAAGAAGACATCAAAAATCCAAAATCAAAAACTAAATTGACAAACTTGTAGTCATTCGAATGCTCTCACCACGACCTACGACTCTTCAGAGCATGCACTGATATCTTACGGTCTAGCGTGGTGGCATCCTTTTGTGTAAATTTGACCTTACAAGCTCAAATTCTTTTTGTTTTTAGTTTTGAGAAATCGATGTTCAAAGATTGGTAGTCTGTATTTAGCCGGCGTGTGTCAGCAAATTTTTGATACGTCACGCGTTGATCAATCGCTGCATATCGTTTGCATTCGCCGCCAGCATTGCGATGTCATCAGCCAGTAGCGTAGGTACAAAACATTTTCAGGGGGGGCGGTTTTGTCCGAGGACTTTGGGGGGGTAAAATTTTCCCGTTTTGCGTAACATGCACACTGTATTATACTGCAAGTTGTCCTATTAATTCAAAAGTCTTCTGTGGAACAGGTGTTCGACTTGTTACAACTGAAAGCGAAATCCTAAGTCCCAAACGGGGGGTCTGGGCGGCAGAGCCCCCCAGAAGTTGAGAAAAATTTTTAAATTTCGCCATTAAACGCTACTGAAACATTTAATTCTTTATAAATGATTTATCAGTTGATTAACAAACAACATTTTGTATCTTTATTTGCTATTTTCTACGTTTACTGTCTTGTCCGAAAACTGAAACCTATTTAGGATGCTCTCATTAAAGAACTGCGTATTCTGATCATATCAACCAACCAATTATGCCAAGGCTGATGATGTTGGGAATAACGCAAATAACAGCAAAAATGCAAAGCAACTTATATATACACACATTTGTTAGCATGTTTAATGAAAAATAATATTTTTGATAATCGACATAACCAAAATTCGCGCCGGAGGCGCGAAAATTTTTTAATGGTGTAGAAAATGCATCAATATTGAGCTAATTTAAGCATTAATGTATAATTTGCGTGTGTTTCTGATAAAGTTAAACGCCCGCGCTCCGCGCGGGCGCAAAATTTTTCTTTTGCCCAATTTTTTCAGGGGGGGCAAAGCCATTATTTCGGGGAGGGCGACCGCCCCCCCCGCCCCCCCCCCGTATCTACGCTAGTGTCATCAGCATATTCCAAATCGGCAACTAAGTCGTTTTCGCTGATACTTACACCGTCTCCTGGTTGGACACACTTCGACATGACTCGATCTACTGCGAGAAGGAACAAGAGTGGAGAAAGCACATCTCCCTGTCTTACACCGGTTGTTACAGCAAACGGCTCGCTTAGCTCACCGTAAACACGCACTCTCGTTGTTGAGTCGTTGTACATGTTCCGAATTAGGTTGACGTAAGTAGCTGGAACGCCGCTGGCAGCTAAAAGCTTCCACAGTGTGTCTCTATCAACACTATCAAAGGCGGCGGAGAAGTCAAGAAAAGCAGCAATAGTGGGCTGGTCGTATTGGTGGCGACGTTCAAGGATCTGGCGGAGGGCAAAAATCTGATCAATCGTTCCACGACCGAAAATTTTTTAATGGTGTAGAAAATGCATCAATATTGAGCTAATTTAAGCATTAATGTATAATTTGCGTGTGTTTCTGATAAAGTTAAACGCCCGCGCTCCGCGCGGGCGCAAAATTTTTCTTTTGCCCAATTTTTTCAGGGGGGGCAAAGCCATTATTTCGGGGAGGGCGACCGCCCCCCCCCGCCCCCCCGTATCTACGCTAGTGTCATCAGCATATTCCAAATCGGCAACTAAGTCGTTTTCGCTGATACTTACACCGTCTCCTGGTTGGACACACTTCGACATGACTCGATCTACTGCGAGAAGGAACAAGAGTGGAGAAAGCACATCTCCCTGTCTTACACCGGTTGTTACAGCAAACGGCTCGCTTAGCTCACCGTAAACACGCACTCTCGTTGTTGAGTCGTTGTACATGTTCCGAATTAGGTTGACGTAAGTAGCTGGAACGCCGCTGGCAGCTAAAAGCTTCCACAGTGTGTCTCTATCAACACTATCAAAGGCGGCGGAGAAGTCAAGAAAAGCAGCAATAGTGGGCTGGTCGTATTGGTGGCGACGTTCAAGGATCTGGCGGAGGGCAAAAATCTGATCAATCGTTCCACGACCTTTACGGAAGCCTGCCTGATTTTCCCTGGCAGTAGAGTCCAGTTCAGAGGCCAGTCTCTCCAAAATGACAATTGATAATATCTTGCCGGCAACGCCTTTGCTACTTTTTCCGAGATAGCTATAGCAACGCCCTCCGTCTTGTTTGTGGCATGCCCACTGTGGTGTATTGTGTAGGTTTCGTTGTCGGCTCTGATACGCACTGACCCGATGTTAGGGATTCTCGCTTCGGTGATGCAGGCGATATCTATTCGCAAATTCTCTAAATCGCGCACAAGTATATAGATGTTGACGGTCAGGTGAAGATATGCTGTTCACATTCCAGGTGGCTAGTCGCGTTTCAACATTAGTGGTTATTATCCGAGGATCGTCTTCAGACAGCAAATTAAGGAGACGATTAGTTATAGATTGGTCTTCTTCTGTAAAGCCTTCGAAGTTACTGGTTGTAGACAGATTGAAAATATCCATATAGCATAAAGCCTCAGGGAAAAATAAGGGACCGCCAAGTGGAGCCCTGGAACATCTTGGCTACCAAAGTTTTACATACCCCGCTAGGGACTGAACTTTTCTCGTCAGTCATTCATCCTTTCGGCACAGGGCCGACCAAGGATTGAGGATCACCATCATATAGCTAACCAAAGGATACTCGGCTAGGATACAACCGCACGTCGCCGGACTTTTGTTCGTGGTTTGTCACCCACTAGTCTCACGACCGGTTATAGCGCCGGTTACCCGCTGGATACCCACCATCAAAGAGACAGCTCAGCATTTTGTGAGAGGTGCGGTTCGAGACTTACCGCACCCCACCGGCTCCTTTGATGGTGAGGGGGTTGCGCCCGTCTACTTCGCCAGGTAGCTAAAGCAAAAGCAAAAGCTACCCGCCCACGTTGCTCCACGTGGAGGCATCGATCGGACGACTTGACCGCTGGAGCGCTCGACTTATCCGAAATTCCGTTGTCCCAGCACACGCAGAAGTGAGTGGGGTTCACTGTACGAATATCAGAGTCCCTCGAGCAATTTTGTACAACACTTAGCAGTTTAAGTATTGTCTCCAGACAGCCTTAACGCAACGCAGACAGACACCCTCCCAGACTCAAATCCAACTGCAGGCTCCTACGCAGTCCCAGTCCGGCAGCGCCTCACATCCCAAGCATCTTGGAGAGAAGTGGGCTGTCAGCTGGCCGAGGAATCCGGTCTGGCAGGCACCAGGCTTGAAAAACTCAGCGCTGTTGGGCCAGTCCCCCCTTGGCTTGTGCCTGCGGGGCTCACCGTCAGCAATGAGCTCGCCACCCTTACACGAAGATCAGACTCTCCGGAAGCTAAGAAGGCGGTCACTGAAGAATTCATGACCGCACTTGAACCGGCCGATGTAGAAATCTTCACAGATGGCTCAGCGGAACTAAGAACGGTGGGAGCGGAGTGTTTGTCCTGCACAAGACAGGCCGCGTCAGAAACATGGAACCTGCCGGCCTAATTACCTCCAGCTGCGCCATAGCTTAAGAATGCGCCATAGAATTATGGGCTCTTGATGCTGCACTAGAATGGGTCCTTGAAGGAACTAGTGACGACGACAGAAGCATCAGAATTTTCACTGATTCACAGGCATCGGTCAGAAAACTACAATCTGGCCCGCCAAAAGCTGTCGGTTCTAAAGAAAGGAATATTTGGTCTAAACTTGCCAGTATCCTGGAATCTGGAGCCAGACAGCTACAAATCTACTGGATCCCTGGCCATTCAAATATTCCAGGCAACGAGAAGGCCGACTTTCTGGCAAATCTGGCCACAAAACTCAGCCCGTCAGAAGTTCCGGTCGATTTTCGCGCCGCAAAGTCATTGCTATCAAGGACATTCAGCCAGATGTGGGAAATCTCTCTAACCTCTGACCGGCTGAATCTACCCCCCCCCCCCGGCCACAAGGTGGAACCGGGAATCTCACTTGTCTAGATCCAGCCGTTCCACCCTTTCTCAACTACGGAATTGGGGGCTTCTGCCCTATTCTGAACTGGTATCTCCATAGAATCGGGGCAACAAACGACCCCAGCTGCCCATTTTGCCCTGGCACCGAGGATACCCTTTCCCACGCTATCCTCACCTGCCCCAGAGGCGACCGCCACCGCCTCGTCCACCTAGGCCCTAATCCAATTTTTGATGTCTTCTTACGGTTTAAGAGATGAGAGTGAAAAACGCATTTTCAGAGTCAAAAACTGTTCAAAAGTCGAATCAAAGATTGCTGAACTTTGACAGCTTCAACAGTGCAGGTCAGTGGCTTAGGTATGGCCTGCATTAGCTGTAGTCTCATTCAACGAGTTGTGCCCAACGGAAGCTTCCTGCATCAACTCTGCGTGATCACTACTCACTAGCATGAGCGAAAATGAGAAATATTGAAAATGTCAACAGGGCTGTTTTAAGCACGGATTTTGAACACATGAAAGCAATCGGAAAGCTGCACACGCATTTTTGAGACAATTGTCAATTACCGTCAACCCTCATTTTAGGATTTTGGCAGGAACTTCTTTAGGGCTAGATTTCTGGTAAGTTTATAGCTGGATTTTTTGGCTAGAACCTTATGTCATCGAACTTAGCGACACTTTATGGGTCAAACTCAAAAAATCAAACGAAATTGGCAGCATCAGCAAAATTTACATTCATTTCAAAATATAAAGCTTGTTTCTTCATTAAACAATTTCAGAAAAAATATATATATAGTAGTTGAGACGACATATTTTCTAACTGGTCGTTTTTTCAAGGAATTCTGCACCAAATGAAAGGAATATATCGTGAACAGAAGAATGCGATGGCAACAAGTGGTGCAGTAATCGGCATTTTTAAAATAACCGTCTTCCGGAAAAAAGCAAGGCATATAAGCTGCCTTCATTTGAAAGTGCTTGAAAGAAAGTAGTAAGAACTTTCGGGAAAAATCGCTACAGAGATGAGAGCCACGCGGGAAAGGCGGGTAACACATATATATATAGCTCAGCTCTAATTTCCTTTTCGTGTTCTCTATATCCGCAAGCAAAAACTTCATAATTTAGGACTCTCCAAAAGACGTAAATCCACAACATATTTTAGCAGATTTCGCGACAACTTCGCGAAATGTCGCACAACATCGCGTAAATTACGCGACATTTCGCGAAGAGAAAAATTTGAGCCAAAGCTACAATTTAAAATTTACCCAGAATTTTGGTAGATATGGAGAAAACCCCTCAAATTAGCTAACAAAAACCTTAGCTAGCGGACTTCGCGAAGTGTTTCGCGAAGTTCGCGAGGAGTTTTCGCGAAGTGGAAGATATTTCGCGAAATGCTTTCGCGAAATCTTGGGAAATTTCGCGAAGTTACGCGAACTTCGCATGCGACTTCGCGAAATCTAGATTTTCGTACTATATATCGCGAAAAATCTACACGAATGTCGCAAAGCCTTCGCGAATTTCGCGTGCGCTCGCGACATTTCGCCAGATATGGGACTTCGCTTCAAACGCACTTTGAAATGAGCTGTACTGTATATAAGAGATGTTTGAATATACGATTGGATAGGTATAGTTAGAGGGGGGAAAAGCATCACCGCCAAAGTGGGGGGAAAACAACGGCTCACCCTGCTCGACTGGCACAGATGATAGAGATACAAAATATAGTGCAAATGAAAGTTCGAGTCTTGTACTTTAAGATCATAATACAAATTACCTTACCTGTCGATTGAGCGTTCGTGTGGCATGGGTTCGAAGTTGACACCCAAAAATTACCCAAAAACCTAAGGATTTTTCAAATTGTCTAAGATTATGCCAACTTACTGGTAATAGTTACAGGAGTTCTTTTGTGCACGAAGGGGTTTGTGAATGTGCTCTATAACGTGGGCTAGTCGGGTTTTCGCTAGGTCACAGGGTTGAGAAATAGTAACCATCTTTTTCCCCCCACACTTTTCCCACCAGAGGGGGGGGGGAACAACGGTGTGCTTTTCCCCCCCGCAGTTTCGTTTTTTTGACTTAAGCAAAAATAACGGCTAACTGTTTACTCATTTGAACTGTTTATAATACTGACTTCCTTACTGACTGACCTTCCGCTGACCTTCCGAACTGACCTTCCGCTGCCGAAAAGCGCCATATGACCTGCCCCTGTGGAGGAATGCTGGCAAATATTCCCGGGGGGCAAATCATGCGGATAACAAGAAAATTAGGGTCATAAACAATATTTTTGTGATATAAACTGTGGAGATTCCAGAGAGTCACAAGTGTGGATATGCAAAAGACTACACCCGAAATGGATGACCCCTGAAGACTTTTATGCGATTTTGCCACCCATCATAAATAAAACACTCAATTTCTTGCGGGTTAATATTGCAAAATGGTGTATTTTATCATTGCAAGTTAACACAAAAGGCGATTAAATTATAAATAATAAAGTTTTGTAGGCCGAAAATCTTAATTTCCTAGCAATGTTGGCCCATTGCTAAGTTTGGCTTATATGATGGATAATACTAAGCCTGGCTGTCGGCAACGAGTTTTTAGAAGTACGTAGATATTGCGTTTTATGCCTTTAAATGTCATTTATCTGCTGTTATGGTGGTACGTAAAGTAACGAAATTTGGTACCATCTTTTTTCCCCACCCCCATCTGTTTTTACCCCACTTGTGGGGGGGAAAGATGGTCTATATTGAGGCTAGCCTACTAGAAGTACAACCGAATGATGATTTTACTGGTGGTATAGAAAGTACAGGCCAAGCCCTACATGCTGGTATATAAAGCGTATGGTTAGGTACAGTCTGTAGCGAGTAATAACCTTATTTCGAAAATCGTTGGTTTTTTACCCCCCCTGACTATATTTGCCCACGGTACATAACGGTATACTCAAACCGATCCAAATCCAAGCGAAGAAAACGTTGGAGACTTGCTTCCCTATTCATGTTTTTCTTCCCCCCCCCCCCTGAATATAGTATAAATAGCATGTTTTCCACATATACGTACTGGAAAATACGTATATATATATACTGCTATATTTTGCAAAATATACCATAAAAATACTCAATTTTTGGCCGGGGACCCCCAAAAATTTGGGGGGGGGGCTTGGGAAATTGCTGGGGGGGCCCCACCCCAATTACACCTATGCACCCAACCCCTTACGATTCCCCCTCCTCGCATTGAATAGCCCAAGCAATTTTATCCACTTTTGATGTAGTTTCGTCAAAACCGATAAAACTAATCCAGCCTCCTAGAATAAAAGATTAGTGTATTTTAATATCGAGATTTTAAGCAAATATATACTACTTGCTTCTTCAAATTCAACCGTATGAGCCCGCAAAATTGAGAATTCACACATTGACTCTTTTCGGAAGATAGATCATGCATGCCGTTACCTAGCAGAGGATTAGCAGGCATTATACGTATATGTCACGTCCCAAACCCGAAATCGCACAAAACTAGTTTTGTGAGGTCTTGTCTCCCAAAACTAGTTCTGTGAAGTTCAAGCCTCACAAAACCCGTTTTGTGATGCCATTTCTCACAAAACTAGTTTTGTGAGGTCACTTTCCTCACAAAACCCGAAATGATTGTAAACTCAATATTACATTGCTATTTTAAAAGTTTATTGATGTCTTATAACTCCATGACTTCCTGATTTTAAATGAAACTTTTCAGCAACAAATTTCCATCAATTGAAATTCCGACGACGACGTATATGTCTTTAGTTGTCTAGTTTACTTTAAGTATATACATATATATAGATGCCCAGCCAGTGATCGATTCAGTAGAGTAGCCGGTATAAAAAGGTATAAACACTTTCTAGTTCAACATTTTTAAAATTCGAAGTTCTAAAAGTTTCCCAAACAGGGTTTTTCGTTTCACGATTTGCGTCAGTGCTGCGTCAGGAAAAATTTTATTGCGTCAGGAACTGCGTCAAAAATTAAATTTATTTTAAATAAATTACTGAGTATTTTAAACATTGTTTTAATTTTTAACCAATATTTAACTTGTGAATACACAGCATTGAACACCATTTTCTACCTGTTTTTCAAATTTTGCATCATTAAAACCGTTGCCGGTTTTAATCTGTTGCCGCTGTTATATTACTTAAAATATATGTCGGAATGCACCTACAAAAAGTTTGAGCTAAATTGGTCAAGTTCTGAGAAAGTTTGCATCAAGAAAACAATTGATGCGGGGGGAGGTTGTTTACTTGATCCAAGTCTTTGACCACACTTGTTCAGTTATAGCAAGGTTCACAAAAAAATCAAAAATCGAATTTTTGCTGGCAATTTCGCAAATGAAGTCCGATCGAAAAACTTTTGGTACGTATGGAACGGTAGTGACCCCCTCTACATATGGTGCAAATTTCATGCCGGTAGCCCTCGTGTAGCGTGAGTAATAAAAAATTTTTGTGATTTTTTTTGTGAACGAATTCACAAAAAAAATCACTCGTTCACAAAAAAAAATCACCACCGGATCTGATCTCAGGATATAGCTAGGAAATTTTTCTTTTCATGCATAAATAGAGCATAGTCCATAGTGTTATTACGTAAAAAAATTTGGACCCCCAAGTTTTTTTTGAACAGGCTGAACTTCGAATTTTGGTTCTCGGCCCCCGGGTCCAAAGTGGCTACCCAGACCAATGTGCTTGACCTTTATTATTGATACCAGGAAGCTAGGAATCCACTTATTTTGTGTTCTGTTGCTCTAGTAAGCACAGAACAAACAATTTGGCGGAGTAATTTCGTATCTGGAATGGTCACGTGACTTGGCCTAGGGTCACGTGACCTGGGTCGGGGTCACGTGACTGACCAAAAATTTTATTTCAAGGTCCCAGAAGCCTAAAAACTCGCCTATATAGGTTTTTCGGTGCGTAGAATTCAAATTTGGCATTAGTTTTTAGGTAGCCTTTGCCCAGATAGGTGATCCTGACCACCCCCTGGGTCCGGAGGGTCCGGGCCGGGTCCATCGGCCGGACCGTCTGCCAGAAGGGGGTTGAGGTACCTAAAACATGCTCTATATTTTCCGGGTGGCTGTTTTCCGGGTGGCTGAGCTCGAATTTGGCATTAGTTTTACCCTAGCGGTTGCCCCAGAGGCATTTTACTATAGCAAGGTTCACAAAAAAAAATCAAAAATCGAATTTTTGCTGGCAATTTCGCAAATGAAGTCCGATCGAAAAACTTTTGGTACGTATGGAACGGTAGTGACCCCCTCTACATATTGTGCAAATTTCATGCCGGTAGCCCTCGTGTAGCGTGAGTAATAAAAAATTTTTGTGATT
The DNA here is from genome assembly GCA_030248195.1 of Trissonchulus latispiculum. Classification (NCBI taxonomy): domain Eukaryota; kingdom Metazoa; phylum Nematoda; class Enoplea; order Enoplida; family Ironidae; genus Trissonchulus; species Trissonchulus latispiculum. The sequence continues at coordinate 30,146 of JASAND010015529.1, forward strand.
TTTTTTTGTGAACGAATTCACAAAAAAAATCACTCGTTCACAAAAAAAATCACCACCGGATCTGATCTCAGGATATAGCTAGGAAATTTTTCTTTTCATGCATAAATAGAGCATACAGGCCTGTTGCGGTTCCTTTTTTTCCTTTTATTTCCTTTTTTTTCGAGACCTTCCTTTTATTTCCTTTTTTTCGCCCAAAATTCCTTTTATTTCCTTTTTTTCTGGCTGACTTCAAAAAGTCTAGGAATTTACAAACTTTTTAAGCAAATTTTACGTTTTTGCCCATATTTTTTCAAAAATTTTCGGCTTCGCCGGGATTTAATCGTATGGATTTTCATTTCAAAGTTTTTTTATATTTTGGACGTATATATATTCTTGACTTGGCTTTACGTTTTGTATTTTGATCTATTTGGCTGGAAAAGTGTAGTTTTAAGCTATAGTAAGTAACGGCTGAGTTTTTGCAGTAGCTTGAGTGCTCGAAATGGCAAATTTTAACGATTTTATTCTTTTCAGCACATGTATTTTTTGTTACGCAATGCTAAGATTATATAAATTTTGATGGTTATAGGTAGTTTCCAGGACTTTGCAGTAAATTTCTAACATTATCTAAACTTCTCGTTTTATCGTTGAGATTTTCAAATATTATCTGAAATAGTTTACGATGACAGCATGTTTTCTTTATGAATGCGAGCTTATTTATACAGTTTAAAAAATGAAATCTATTAACATTGCGGATTTGATAAGAGGTTCGTGTTAACCTGGACCGGTTCTATTTAATTTTGTCGTCCAAGATAATTGCTCTTCTTTCTGGAATAGTGAAACCTTCTGGAGCTAAACTTTTTTGAACAAAATATGTTTCTGCTGTTTCAGTTTTAGTTCTTTCTCTTTTCTCACTTTTCTCAGTTTTATCGACTACCTTCCCACCTAGGGTTTAAAGAATTTTTTGAAAATTTTTAATTTAGACCCTCAATTTCCAGGCCCCGGCACGGCTCCGGTAGTGGCGGACCCGGCGCATCTCTAGGCACTACTTATAGTAGAAGAACATAGCTTCAGTGTTGCTCTTGAAGTGCTAGACATTCCGTTAGTTGAATCTAGACCATTTATTTCTCAAAAAATTTTGGAATTTTCGAACATTTTCCAGCACTTAATTTTTCCAAATTCCAACTTGTCATAAAAATCTGAAAATTTTCCAGCTTATCATAAAAATCTAAAAAGTCCACCACTGTCTAGTCCATGCCTACTATAAGTCTGTGTGCTTATATGCATGAAAGTTTACAGGCGGCAGTACAGATTTCAGGAGCCATTTTCAGATGTCAATATAATAAAATCGCTCGGCTTCGTCGAATCTATCAGATCAGAATAAATTTTTAAAGCAAAAATAATATTAATGCGTTAGCGAAGTAGCAAGAAAATAGCCTTTAAAATTTGTTATTTTTGCCAGTTTTCATCGGGAAAATTCCTTTTTTTTCCTTTTTTTCTGTTTCAAAATTCCTTTTTTATTCCTTTTTTCTGAGGAAGGCCGCGCAACAGCCCTGAGCATAGTCCATAGTGTTATTATATACGTAAAAAAATTTGGACCCCCAAGTTTTTTTTGAACAGGCTGAACTTCGAATTTTGGTTCTCGGCCCCCGGGTCCAAAGTGGCTACCCAGACCAATGTGCTTGACCTTTATTATTGATACCAGGAAGCTAGGAATCCACTTATTTTGTGTTCTGTTGCTCTAGTAAGCACAGAACAAACAATTTGGCGGAGTAATTTCGTATCTGGAATGGTCACGTGACTTGGCCTAGGGTCACGTGACCTGGGTCGGGGTCACGTGACTGACCAAAAATTTTATTTCAAGGTCCCAGAAGCCTAAAAACTCGCCTATATAGGTTTTTCGGTGCGTAGAATTCAAATTTGGCATTAGTTTTTAGGTAGCCTTTGCCCAGATAGGTGATCCTGACCACCCCCTGGGTCCGGAGGGTCCGGGCTGGGTCCATCGGCCGGACCGTCTGCCAGAAGGGGGTTGAGGTACCTAAAACATGCTCTATATAGGTTTTCCGGGTGGCTGAGCTCGAATTTGGCATTAGTTTTACCCTAGCGGTTGCCCCAGAGGCATTTTACAAAAAGTTGATAGTGATTTTTCTTTTGTGAACTTGTTCACAAAAAAAAATCACCCACCGGTGGCGAACCCAGAGGACCTGGCAGGGAATCCAATATATGGTTGGATAGCCTAGAGTTAGGACATGTCACATGCATAATATGGGGTACCTGCGCAAAGTCCATAGTGAGTACCAGCAAAAATTTCAATTTTGGTCCGGAGTTGTCCGAGGGTCCGATTTTGGGTGGGTCGACTATTTTGGGCACCCTAGTCGGAGGAGTTGAGCCTCGGCAGCCAAACTTACATATGTTGGGGTTGGGACTTGTGGCTATTACCATGCAAAAAATTTTCCGGCTGCGGCTTGTTGTTAGCCGCCTAGGTGGGTGATTTTTTTTTGTGAATTTTCGGGGTGATTTTTTTTTGTGAACCTTGCTATAAAAGTTGATAGTGATTTTTCTTTTGTGAACTTGTTCACAAAAAAAATCACTGGCTTATCCCTAGTGGGGGGGGTGGGGGGCCGCCCCCCATTCGGCGACCTCCCCCCCCCCATTCGAGGAGCCCCCCCCCATGAAAAGCCCCCGCCCCCCATAAATCCCGACCTCCCCCCCCCCCATAACCCCAAAAATTGCCAAATTTTACCATTTTCACCCTAAATTTTCAAAAAATTTTCCGGCTTCGCCGGATTTTTGACTAAATTTTCGCTATTTTAGCTTAAAAAACACCTAAAATTAGTCATTTTTTAGCGATTTTTAGCAGTTAGTACGCAAAAAACCCACAAAAATTCTAAAAAATTTTCTAAAATAGCCCCCCCCCCATTTTGGGTGCGCCCCCCCCCATCGTGGGGGGGGGCCCCCCCATGAAGCCCCCCCCCCCATAAAAAATTGCCAAGGGATAAGCCAGAATCACCCACCGGTGGCGAACCCAGAGGACCTGGCAGGGAATCCAATATATGGTTGGATAGCCTAGAGTTAGGACATGTCACATGCATAATATGGGGTACCTGCGCAAAGTCCATAGTGAGTACCAGCAAAAATTTCAATTTTGGTCCGGAGTTGTCCGAGGGTCCGATTTTGGGTGGGTCGACTATTTTGGGCACCCTAGTCGGAGGAGTTGAGCCTCGGCAGCCAAACTTACATTTGTTGGGGTTGGGACTTGTGGCTACGTACTGGAAAATACGTATATATATATACTGCTATATTTTGCAAAATATACCATAAAAATACTCAATTTTTGGCCGGGGACCCCCAAAAATTTGGGGGGGGGGCTTGGGAAATTGCTGGGGGGGCCCTCACCCCAATTACACCTATGCACCCAACCCCTTACGATTCCCCCTCCTCGCATTGAATAGCCCAAGCAATTTTATCCACTTTTGATGTAGTTTCGTCAAAACCGATAAAACTAATCCAGCCTCCTAGAATAAAAGATTAGTGTATTTTAATATCGAGATTTTAAGCAAATATATACTACTTGCTTCTTCAAATTCAACCGTATGAGCCCGCAAAATTGAGAATTCACACATTGACTCTTTTCGGAAGATAGATCATGCGTGCCGTTACCTAGCAGAGGATTAGCAGGCATTATACGTATATGTCACGTCCCAAACCCGAAATCGCACAAAACTAGTTTTGTGAGGTCTTGTCTCCCAAAACTAGTTCTGTGAGGTTCAAGCCTCACAAAACCCGTTTTGTGATGCCATTTCTCACAAAACTAGTTTTGTGAGGTCACTTTCCTCACAAAACCCGAAATGATTGTAAACTCAATATTACATTGCTATTTTAAAAGTTTATTGATGTCTTATAACTCCATGACTTCCTGATTTTAAATGAAACTTTTCAGCAACAAATTTCCATCAATTGAAATTCCGACGACGACGTATATGTCTTTAGTTGTCTAGTTTACTTTAAGTACATATATATAGATGCCCAGCCAGTGATCGATTCAGTAGAGTAGCCGGTATAAAAAGGTATAAACACTTTCTAGTTCAACATTTTTAAAATTCGAAGTTCTAAAAGTTTCCCAAACAGGGTTTTTCGTTTCACGATTTGCGTCAGTGCTGCGTCAGGAAAAATTTTATTGCGTCAGGAACTGCGTCAAAAATTAAATTTATTTTAAATAAATTACTGAGTATTTTAAACATTGTTTTAATTTTTAACCAATATTTAACTTGTGAATACACAGCATTGAACACCATTTTCTACCTGTTTTTCAAATTTTGCATCATTAAAACCGTTGCCGGTTTTAATCTGTTGCCGCTGTTATATTACTTAAAATACAAGTAACAAAAATGCTCCGCACAAAAGAGGATAATATGTGTGTGTTGGCTGTATCATATATATATCCTTTAAATATATAATAAATATAAATAGGTATATATATCCTTTAAATTCCGGTTGAAGAAGTAAAGACAAAAGTTTCATGGCCACGTGACGTTATTTGGCACAGCAAATATTGGTGGATGGTTCCATGTCAAAAGTTGCTCAGCTCACTTAGGGCTTTCATTTGGTACCAAATTTGACCACTTTTGAAAACTTTCATTTTTGACCGAAAATCGCCTAAGTCCCCACCCCACCCCACCACAGCACTCTACAGCCACTTTGAGCATGCAGTTATATGACAAAAGTTGCTCAGCTCGCTTAGGGCTTTCATTTGGTACCAAATTTGACCACTTTTGAAAACTTTCATTTTTGACCGAAAATCGCCAAAGTCCCCACCCCACCCCACCGCAGCACTCTACAGCCACTTTGAGCATGCAGTTCTATGACAAAAGTTGCTCAGCTCGCTTAGGGCTTTCATTTGGTACCAAATTTGACCACTTTTGAAAACTTTCATTTTTGACCGAAAATCGCCTAAGTCCCCACCCCACCCCACCACAGCACTCTACAGCCACTTTGAGCATGCAGTTCTATGCCAAAAGTTGCTCAGCTCGCTTAGGGCTTTCATTTGGCACCAAATTTGACCACTTTTGAAAACTTTCATTTTTGACCGAAAATCGCCTAAGTCCCCACCCCACCCCACCACAGCACTCTACAGCCACTTTGAGCATGCAGTTCTATGCCAAAAGTTGCTCAGCTCGCTTAGGGCTTTTATTTGGTACCAAATTTGACCACTTTTGAAAACTTTCATTTTTGACCGAAAATCGCCTAGTCCCCACCCCACCCCACCACAGCACTCTACAGCCACTTTGAGCATGCAGTTCTATGACAAAAGTTGCTCAGCTCGCTTAGGGCTTTCATTTGGTACCAAATTTGACCACTTTTGAAAAATTTTATTTTCGACCACTTGACCCCCCACCCGACTGACCCTTCAAACGGCAAAGTGGAACCAGCCCAGCAAAATAGGTACGTCGGACGGCAAAACGGATACCGGGAATGAGCTGGGCACACCAGAAAACCCCTATAGACAAAGTTTTGAGAGGCCAGGTAAAGTCTACTATGGACCTCCAGGAAGCGGTTTCCGACTTGACCCTCCAGACGGCAAAGTGGAACCAGCACAGCAATATGGATGAGTCCTACGACAAAAAGCACACCGGGAATGAGCTGGGCGCACCAGAAAACCCCTATAGACAAAGTTTTGAGAGGTCAGGTAAAGTCTACTATGGACCTCCAGGAAGCGGTTTCCGACTTGACCCTCCCGACGGCAAAGTGGAACCAGCCCAGCAAGATGGGTGGGTCTGACGGTAAAACTGACTGCGGGAATCGATTCTCCGTGCCAGAAAACCATTGTATGGAAGATTTGAGCGTTCAAAGTTAAATAGATAGCGAGAAATTTCGATTTTTCATTTTTCGAATTTTCGCCATCTTTGACGGGCCACTGTGGTCGCTAGGGAAGTGATAGAGAAACGCAACCTGGACCGTTAGTTAGTTCAATATATGTAATTTCTGAATATAAAAAGAAATCAGCTCCAGCTCGTAACCTTCGACCTGAGCGACGACCACAAAAATGGTCACTTTTCGCTATGAGCCGACTTTGCGGCGCCACTGCGGCGCTGTGGCGCAGCTGCGGCGCAAAAAAAGTTGTGATTCTTAAATTCTTTAGAGGGTACTACTAGGCCCCATAGCCCTTTAGGTTGGCCCACCGCTGCAGATCACGTGAAAGCGGCGAACATTATGTACAATACAACCATCAAATAGGAGAAACCGGAAAAAAAAAAACATCGCCGCCATAACCGGTCCGGGGCGCAACTTTTTAACGGTAAGTGATACGGGGCTGAAACTTCACAGACATACTAAACTCGATGTGCTCTACAATTTGCGCATGAAATCTGCGCAGGATCTGCGCAGGATTTTGCGCAGCTTCTGCGCAGCTTATTTTACACTGTCTCCAGCCACTTTTCACACATATTATATTACTTAAAATATATGTCGGAATGCACCTACAAAAAGTTTGAGCTAAATTGGTCAAGTTCTGAGAAAGTTTGCATCAAGAAAACAATTGATGCGGGGGGAGGTTGTTTACTTGATCCAAGTCTTTGACCACACTTGTTCAGTTATAGCAAGGTTCACAAAAAAAATCAAAAATCGAATTTTTGCTGGCAATTTCGCAAATGAAGTCCGATCGAAAAACTTTTGGTACGTATGGAACGGTAGTGACCCCCTCTACATATGGTGCAAATTTCATGCCGGTAGCCCTCGTGTAGCGTGAGTAATAAAAAATTTTTGTGATTTTTTTTTGTGAACGAATTCACAAAAAAAAATCACTCGTTCACAAAAAAAAATCACCACCGGATCTGATCTCAGGATATAGCTAGGAAATTTTTCTTTTCATGCATAAATAGAGCATAGTCCATAGTGTTATTACGTAAAAAAATTTGGACCCCCAAGTTTTTTTTTTGAACAGGCTGAACTTCGAATTTTGGTTCTCGGCCCCCGGGTCCAAAGTGGCTACCCAGACCAATGTGCTTGACCTTTATTATTGATACCAGTAAGCTAGGAATCCACTTATTTTGTGTTCTATTGCTCTAGTAAGCACAGAACAAACAATTTGGCGGAGTAATTTCGTATCTGGAATGGTCACGTGACTTGGCCTAGGGTCACGTGACCTGGGTCGGGGTCACGTGACAGACCAGAAATTTTATTTCAAGGTCCCAGAAGCCTAAAAACTCGCCTATATAGGTTTTTCGGTGCGTAGAATTCAAATTTGGCATTAGTTTTTAGGTAGCCTTTGCCCAGATAGGTGATCCTGACCACCCCCTGGGTCCGGAGGGTCCGGGCCGGGTCCATCGGCCGGACCGTCTGCCAGAAGGGGGTTGAGGTACCTAAAACATGCTCTATATAGGTTTTCCGGGTGGCTGAGGTCGAATTTGGCATTAGTTTTACCCTAGCGGTTGCCCCAGAGGCATTTTACTATAGCAAGGTTCACAAAAAAAAATCAAAAATCGAATTTTTGCTGGCAATTTCGCAAATGAAGTCCGATCGAAAAACTTTTGGTACGTATGGAACGGTAGTGACCCCCTCTACATATGGTGCAAATTTCATGCCGGTAGCCCTCGTGTAGCGTGAGTAATAAAAAATTTTTGTGATTTTTTTTTGTGAACGAATTCACAAAAAAAAATCACTCGTTCACAAAAAAATCACCACCGGATCCGATCTCAGGATATAGCTAGGAAATTTTTCTTTTCATGCATAAATAGAGCATACAGGCCTGTTGCGGTTCCTTTTTTCCTTTTATTTCCTTTTTTTTCGAGACCTTCCTTTTATTTCCTTTTTTTCGCCCAAAATTCCTTTTATTTCCTTTTTTTCTGGCTGACTTCAAAAAGTCTAGGAATTTACAAACTTTTTAAGCAAATTTTACGTTTTTGCCCATATTTTTTCAAAAATTTTCGGCTTCGCCGGGATTTGATCGTATGGATTTTCATTTCAAAGTTTTTTTATATTTTGGACGTATATATATTCTTGACTTGGCTTTACGTTTTGTATTTTGATCTATTTGGCTGGAAAAGTGTAGTTTTAAGCTATAGTAAGTAACGGCTGAGTTTTTGCAGTAGCTTGAGTGCACGAAATGGCAAATTTTAACGATTTTATTCTTTTCAGCACATGTATTTTTTGTTACGCAATGCTAAGATTATATAAATTTTGATGGTTATAGGTAGTTTCCAGGACTTTGCAGTAAATTTCTAACATTATCTAAACTTCTCGTTTTATCGTTGAGATTTTCAAATATTATCTGAAATAGTTTACGATGACAGCATGTTTTCTTTATGAATGCGAGCTTATTTATACAGTTTAAAAAATGAAATCTATTAACATTGCGGATTTGATAAGAGGTTCGTGTTAACCTGGACCGGTTCTATTTAATTTTGTCGTCCAAGATAATTGCTCTTCTTTCTGGAATAGTGAAACCTTCTGGAGCTAAACTTTTTTGAACAAAATATGTTTCTGCTGTTTCAGTTTTAGTTCTTTCTCTTTTCTCACTTTTCTCAGTTTTATCGACTACCTTCCCACCTAGGGTTTAAAGAATTTTTGAAAATTTTTAATTTAGACCCTCAATTTCCAGGCCCCGGCACGGCTCCGGTAGTGGCGGACCCGGCGCATCTCTAGGCACTACTTATAGTAGAAGAACATAGCTTCAGTGTTGCTCTTGAAGTGCTAGACATTCCGTTAGTTGAATCTAGACCATTTATTTCTCAAAAAATTTTGGAATTTTCGAACATTTTCCAGCACTTGAATTTTTCCAAATTCCAACTTGTCATAAAAATCTGAAAATTTTCCAGCTTATCATAAAAATCTAAAAAGTCCACCACTGTCTAGTCCATGCCTACTATAAGTCTGTGTGCTTATATGCATGAAAGTTTACAGGCGGCAGTACAGATTTCAGGAGCCATTTTCAGATGTCAATATAATAAAATCGCTCGGCTTCGTCGAATCTATCAGATCAGAATAAATTTTTAAAGCAAAAATAATATTAATGCGTTAGCGAAGTAGCAAGAAAATAGCCTTTAAAATTTGTTATTTTTGCCAGTTTTCATCGGGAAAATTCCTTTTTTTTCCTTTTTTTCTGTTTCAAAATTCCTTTTTTTATTCCTTTTTTCTGAGGAAGGCCGCGCAACAGCCCTGAGCATAGTCCATAGTGTTATTATATACGTAAAAAATTTGGACCCCCCAAGTTTTTTTTGAACGGCTGAACTTCGAATTTTGGTTCTCGGCCCCCGGGTCCAAAGTGGCTACCCAGACCAATGTGCTTGACCTTTATTATTGATACCGGGAAGCTAGGAATCCACTTATTTTGTGTTCTGTTGCTCTAGTAAGCACAGAACAAACAATTTGGCGGAGTAGTTTCGTATCTGGAATGGTCACGTGACTTGGCCTAGGGTCACGTGACCTGGGTCGGGGTCTCGTGACTGACCAAAAATTTTATTTCAAGGTCCCAGAAGCCTAAAAACTCGCCTAAGGTTTTTCGGTACGTAGAATTTAAATTTGGCATGTGTTTGGTAGCTTTTGACCAGATAGGTGATCCTGACCACCCCCTGGGTCCGGAGGGTCGGGCCGGGTCCATCGGCCGGACCGTCTGCCAGAAGGGGTTGAGGTACCTAAAACATGCTCTATATAGGTTTTCCGGGTGGCTGAGCTCGAATTTGGCATTGGTTTACCTAGCGGTTGCCCCAGAGGCATTTTACAAAAGTTGATAGTGATTTTTCTTTTGTGAACTTGTTCACAAAAAAAAAAAATCACCCACCATGGCGAACCAGAGGACCTGGCAGGGAATCCAATATATGGTTGGATAGCCTAGGTTAGGACATGTCACATGCATAATATGGGGTACCTGCGCAAAGTCCATAGTGAGTACCAGCAAAAATTTCAATTTTGGTCCGGAGTTGTCCGAGGGTCCGATTTTGGGTGGGTCGACTATTTTGGGCACCCTAGTCGGAGGAGTTGAGCCTCGGCAGCCAAACTTACATATGTTGGGGTTGGGACTTGTGGCTATTACCATGCAAAAAATTTTCCGGCTGCGGCTTGTTGTTAGCCGCCTAGGTGGGTGATTTTTTTTTTGTGAATTTTCGGGGTGATTTTTTTGTGAACCTTGCTATAAAAGTTGATAGTGATTTTTCTTTTGTGAACTTGTTCACAAAAAAAATCACCCACCGGTGGCGAACCCAGAGGACCTGGCAGGGAATCCAGTATATGGTTGGATAGCCTAGAGTTAGGACATGTCACATGCATAATATGGGGTACCTGCGCAAAGTCCATAGTGAGTACCAGCAAAAATTTCAATTTTGGTCCGGAGTTGTCCGAGGGTCCGATTTTGGGTGGGTCGACTATTTTGGGCACCCTAGTCGGAGGAGTTGAGCCTCGGCAGCCAAACTTACATTTGTTGGGGTTGGGACTTGTGGCTATTACCATGCAAAAAATTTTCCGGCTGCGGCTTGTTGTTAGCCGTCTAGGTGGGTGATTTTTTTTGTGAATTTTCGGGGTGATTTTTTTTGTGAACCTTGCTATACTTGACATTCAGTCTAAATTTATATATATATAAAACTTGAAATAAAATTTTATTTATATATTTTTCTGTTCAAATTCAATTGGTGCATTCCTTGATATCCTTTATTGATATTCCTTGATACGTATCGGAAGCTTAATATTTTAAGTCTGACACAAAAATGTGTGTACAAAATCTGTAAGGCCTCCAGTGAACTCAATATACGTCGTAACCCCATATAACCATATATTTTCGGAATCTTTGCAGCGAGACAAACATTTTTATAAAATTTAATATTTTTTAAAATTTCAAAAATTTTAAAATATCGGTTTTTCGGGGAATTTTTTTGGACCGTGCAAGCTATTCAGCTCATTCTTTCACAAAAATTTTCCCGCCCGAAGACGCATCGATTGATACAAGAACGAAAAAAATCGGTTGAGAAATAAACATTTTATTCCAAAATTTCGTTTTTCCATTTCCTTTGATGTTTGCCGCTTTTTGCAACTTTGACTGGTTATTACTCGCGACTTGCTCACCCGAAAAATTATTCGAATATATTTTCAGGACCGCCTAGGCGCCCGCGTTCACCTGATATATGTGGTATTTCAAAATTTGAAAATCGATTTTTTTGAAAAATACCACTTTTTGACCCAAAATTTCGGCATAGCAATTCTGGCAAAAGTGAGTAAAAATAATATAATCATAAAATTCAAGCTGAGCTGAATCCAACGATATAAAGCTTTTGTTGCTACGAATTATATTGCGCCAGCAATGAATTTTTAAACAATATCCCTTATTTCAGCTGGTTTTGCTAGTTTACACTGCTTCATTCAAATCACGGCGGCAACATCAAAGAGAGCCAACAACCAGCTGAAATAAGGGATATTGTTTAAAAATTCATTGCTGGCGCAATGTAACTCGTAGCAACGAAAGCTTTATATCATTGAATTCAGCTCAGCTTGAATTTTATGATTGTTATTTTTACTCAGTTTTGCCAGAATTGCTATGCCGAAATTTTGGGTCAAAAAGTGGTATTTTTCAAAAAATCTATTTTCAAATTTTGAAATACCACATATATTATGTGAAAGCGGGCGCCTAGGCGGTCCTGAAAATCTAATCGAAAAATTTTTCGGGTGAGCGAGTCGCGAGTAATAACCAGTCAAAGTTGCAAAAAGCGGCAAACATCAAAGGAAATGGAAAAACGAAATTTTGGAATAAAATGCTTATTTCTCAACCGATTTTTTTCGTTCTTGTGTCAATCGATGCGTCTTCGGACGGGAAAATTTTTGTGAAAGAATGAGCTGAATAGCTTGCACGGTCCGAAAAAATTCCCCGAAAAACCGATATATATTTTAAAATTTTTGAAATTTTAAAAAATTTTAAATTTTATAAAAATGTTTGTCTCGCTGCAAGGATTCCGAAAATATATGGTTTTATGGGGTTACGACGTATATTGAGTTCACTGGAGGCCTTACAGATTTTGTACACACATTTTTGTGTCAGACTTTAGTAAATTAAATAACTAAAGTAGTAATTTGCAATTTTGGAAATAGTAAAAACATTCTTTATAAGAATCTGAATTGATGGAAATTTGTTGTTGAAAAGTTTCATTGAAAATCAGGAAGTCATGGAATTATAAGACATCAATAAACTTTTAAAATAACAATATAATATTGAGTTTACAATCACTTCGGGTTTTGTGAGGAAAGTGACCTCACAAAACTAGTTTTGTGAGAAATGGCATCACAGAACGGGTTTTGTGAGGCTTGAACCTCACAGAACTAGTTTTGTGAGACAAGGCCTCACAGAACGGGTTTTGTGAGGTTTGAGCCTCACAGAACTAGTTCTGTGCGATTTCGGGTTAGGGACGTGACATATACGCCTTTTCAGAATTTTTGAACAGTCGATATCTCCAGCTGCAAAAATCTGCAAAAATCAGAAACTGGCCTGCAAAATTCTGCAAGAATCCTGCAAAATTCCTGTAATTATGCAGGCGTCTCCCATTAAATGTAATGCTGAGTTAACCCAGGTGGGGAGGGCCCCCCAACACCCATCCCCCCCTAATACACCTATGACTATGAATATGGCTGCTCAGCTCTGTTAGGGCTTTCATTTTATCCAAATTTGACCACTATTGAAAGATTTCATTTTTGACCCAAAATCGCAAAAGACCTCACCCTACCCCACAACAGCACTCGTCTACAGCCACTTTGAGCATGCACTTCTATGACAAAAGCTACCGCGACCCCTATGATATATATAGTCAAGCGGGGAAAAAACCCCACTCGCCAATGCGGGAAAAAACCCACCCCCAGTGCTTATTTTTGCCTTAAAATGGGTCTAGTTTGGCTCTAAATACAAGAAAAACACGTTTTCTACACGATAGGATGCTAAAACTGCCGAAAATAAACAATTTTAAAAAATTTCCAAAATTTGCCTATGTTTATGTGTTAAACATACCAAATTTTCAAAAGTCACTATGACCTCAATTTTTCTACAAAAACTAATATATTTTGATGCAGTTGTACTAAAAACAACCCGCTCTTTCATTTGGAACGGTTAGAAATGCTCCTGGCAACTTGCCAAAAAATTTTCTGGGTGGGTTTTTTTCCCGCCAGTTTGGGACAATTTTTCTCACTAACGGCGCACCCTAGAGAGGTGTTCTATACGTCATAAGAAAGCTTACGACTAGGCCTAGCTGCCTGTATAGTCCGTATTTCAATACCTCAAACCAGTAAAAAGTTCTGGCCAAAAATCTGAAAAGTGGGTTTTTTTCCCGCTTGACTATACGTATATAGTGGGATCGGAGGGAGCTCACCGAATGCGGCGCCTCATCCCCCAGTAAAATGTATGTATAGTCAGGGGGGGGGAAGAAAAACATGAATAGGGAAGCAAGCCTCCAACTTTTTCTTCGCTTGGATTTGGATCGGTTTGAGTATACCGTTATGTACCGTGGGCAAATGCCTATCCAATCGTATATTCAAACTTCTCTTATACCCCACTCAGCTTTGGCAGTAACAGGATTTGTCCATGTTTTTTTACCCGCAAAACATGGTGCGGGGAAAAAACATGGCACGGATTTCTACCAACCAACCATTTAGAGTGGTTTAAAAGCATTGTTTCAGCTGTTTTTAGCGTGCAAAACTATCTAGGCACCCTTCTAACCTCACAGCAAGCTTAAAACCCGATTTTTTTGGTCAAAATGCTAAATCCGCCGTACCAAACCTGTTTGGGCATGAAACCTGCTGGGAACTGGCCATAATATGCAGAATATAACTAGAAACAAGTTAGTTGTGTTTAAAATTGCAATATTCCATCATTTTTTAAGTTTTTTCAAAATTTTCATTTTACCATAGAAACTTATGAAACCTGGCATGTTGATGCTGCAAATCAAATTTTCGAGCTAGAAGCTTCAAAGATGCTCAAAGTTGGCATATTTTGAGGTTTTTAGTGGTTTTAAAGCATTCTCTTTCCTATAGAAGTTACGCCTTCCTGAAGCATACGCAAAAGTTTTAAAATTTGGTCACCATGTTTTTCCCCGCTCTAGTGACCCAATGTGGGGGAAAAACATGGTCAATTTTTTTACTGGGTATACGCAGGGGAAAACCACTATTGCCATGTGATAGAGCAAGTCAAATTATGCCCGCATGCCAATTTATAGTAGCCAAAGTTTGATAGTTGGTTAGATATAGACTTGCAAACTTTCGAAAATCCTTAGCATTTTGGCCAATTTTGGGAGGTCAACTTTGGTCAAGTACTGTACTTACAGAATCAAGCTTAGAAACCAATCTGGTACTGTAGGGTATGTTCTGGACTTGCTCTTTCTAATGGGCTATACTAGGCAGCAGGGTTTTTTTTCAAATTCGGACCCGTGCTTTTCAGTGTGTTTTTCTAAGAAAAAGTGTGTTTTTCTAAGAAAATGTGTGTTTTTTCTAAAAATAGATTTTTCGCGTTTTAAATGCGTTTACGACTACTTTTACTAGTGATGTGCGCCGGAGCTCCGCTCCGACGGAGCTCCGGTGCGGAGCTCCGATTTTCGGTGCTCCGGAGCGGGCTTCTGCTCCGGAGCTCCGGAGCTCCGGGTATCCGGAGCAGCCATTTTCAAGCTTTGATGCCTGTTTGTTGCTCATAATTTGGGTACTAATGAAATTTTTGAAGAGTTTTCATGATTTCTTGCTGTAGTCTCACGACTAGTGCGTAAGAACAATGAATTAGTGCTCGTTTTATTTTTAATAATTTTTCAATTTTCTCAAGACTGCTGTATGATTCGTGTTCTGGAGACAATTTTTCCAACTTGTCAAGATGATAAAAGTGAAAATTAAAATATAATTTTAAGCTACGACCTCTAAGAATTGTTTCAATACAACGTTTTAAATCAATTGCCATTAATTAATCCATTAATTATGCCCTTTTCCGATGAAATCTATTCTTGCTTCTACGTAAACTTTCAATGTCTACAAATGTTTTCTTTGCTTTCATCTCACACATGTTTTCTAATATTTTTCAGACATAATTTCTCCTTGTTCTAATTTATTTTATGATTATATATATACATACGTACATGCTTTTTAAAAGTTAAACAGTAGACGAAAGCAAATCTGGTCCGCGTTTGTTAAATTTGCAATAATTCATGGATTTGGATGGATGGATGGATTCAAAATTTAATTTTTGACGAAATTCTCGTAACAAATTTTATGAAGTCCTAATTTATGAAATTTAAACTAAGCAAATCTTGAAAAAGTGAGGCATGATAACTAAACGGCAGTAAACTAGCATTGGCTTTTATGTAAACGCAACATACTGCATAATGAAACAGCCAAGAGTTCTGTGAAAAGTCAAAGTCTGAACTCATTTCAGATCAAAAATACAGGCTAGCAAATAGAGCAAATGTATATAGCAAAAGAATCAGATTCTGAACATAATGCGAATCGCTATACGTATATATAGTAAACAGTGACTAGACGTGCTGTTCATTGCAAAAACAATTTGCTTAGCTTAAAATAAAATTTTTACAACTTTAGCCTTTACAAACAGTCGGAGCTCCGCGGAGCTCCGGTGCTCCGACAGCCCGCTCCGGCCGGAGCTCCGGAGCGGGCAATTCGTTCGGCGCACATCACTAATTTTTACTACATAGCCTAGTCCTAGTTGGTTTTTGTCGTTCTAGCGATAAAAGTCAATAGATACTGACATGTATGGTCGATTTGGACGAAATGAGCGCAATATCATCGAAAGAAAAGGAAGAAAAGCGTATTTGCAACGGGGGGTCTGGGGGGCGGAGCCCCCCAGAAGCTGAAAATTTTTTAAAAATCGGTAAAAAACCACAATGGAAACAGTTGAACCTTTTGATTTTGTAAACCATATTTTCTTTTGAAACGGTGCTAGAGATTTAATGCAGCTTAAAGTAAATAATGTGGTAAACTAAGTATGTACGTATATATACTATATATATAGAGGATTACAAAAGAAAAAGGACACAAGCACAGAGGTAGGACGCCAAAGCTTTGAAAAAATGAATGAAAAGACAAGCGCGCCGCAGGCGCAAAATTTTTTCAGGAAACGGTCTTCTGTAGTTCAAAACTTTTAAAGAAATTAGTAAAATTTGGCTTCTGAATCTCAAAATTTCGGTGTGTTTCTAAGTGTGTTTTTCTAAGAAAAAGTGTGTTTTTCTAAGAAAAAGTGTGCGAAAACACAGTAAAAAACACAAAAAAAACCATGCTAGGCAGCTGCAGCTGCTATGGTTGGGGAGTAGGCGACTTAAATGGCTATATCTAACGACATTAGTTGCCAAAGTTGACCTCCCAAAATTGGCCAAATGCTAAGGATTTTCGAAAGTTTGCAAGTCTATATATATCTAACCAACTATCAAACTTTGGCTACTATAAATTGGCATGTGGGCATAATTTGACTTGCTCTATCACATGGCAATAGTGGTTTTCCCCTGCGTATACCCAGTAAAAAAATTGACCATGTTTTTCCCCCACATTGGGTCCACTAGAGCGGGGAAAAACATGGTGACCAAATTTTAAAATTTTTGCGTATGCTTCAGGAAGGCGCAACTAATGCTTCTATAGGAAAGAGAATGCTTTAAAACCACTAAAAACCTCAAAATATGCCAACGTTGAGCATTTTTGAAGCTTCTAGCTCGAAAATTTGATTTGCACCATCAACATGCCAGGTTTCATAAGTTTCTATGGTAAAAATGAAATTTTGAAAAAAACTTAAAAAATGGTGGGCTATTGCAATTTTTAACACAACTAACTTATTTCTACCGATATTCTGCATATTATGGCCAGTTCCCAGCAGGTTTCATGCCCATACAGGTTAGGTACGACGGATTTAGCATTTTGACCAAAAAATCGGGTTTTAAGCTTGCTGTGAGGTTAGAAGGCTGCCTAGGTAGTTTTGCACGCTAAAAACAGTTGAAACAATGCTTTTTATCCACTCTAAATGGTTGGTTGGTAGAAATCCGTGCCATGTTTTTTCCCCGCACCATGTTTTGCGGGTAAAAAAACATGGACAAATCCTGTTACTGCCAAAGCTGAGTGAGGTATAAGAGAAGTTTGAATATATTATTGGATAGGTATTTGCCCACGGTACATAAGGGTATACTCAAACCGATCCAAATCCAAGCGAAGAAAAAGTTGGAGGCTTGCTTCCCTATTCATGTTTGTGCCTTGCAGCACATTCAATAAATATCCTAAGATGAGTGCTCGAAGCCCCATGCGTCTCGTATTTGATACTGCAAATCAGTTAACAAACATTTAGCCTGAAAGAAACAATTTTCACTAAGTATCTATATGTATATAAATAATTTTTGAAATTTTCGGGGGGGGGGGAAGTTTTTTTGCAAAAATGAGTCAAAAATGGTATTTTTTGGCCTATTTTGCATGGTGAAACGCAAAAAGTTCTCAAAATACCAGGATTTAAGCTAAAAGTAGCTATAGCAAGGTTAACAAAAAATAAATCACCCCGAAAATTCGCAAAAAAATCACCCACCTACAGGATTAGTAACAAGCCGCAGCTGGAAATTTTTTTGCATGGTAATAGCCAGAGGTCCCAACCTTAACATATGTAAGTTTGACCGCCGAGGCCCAACTCGTTCGACTAGGGTACCCAAAATAGTCGACCCACCCCAAAACCGACCTTCGGACAACTCCGGACCAAAATTGAAAATTTTGCTATTGCTCACTATGGACTTTGCTTAGCTAACCCATATTATGCATGTAACATGTCCACACTCTGCACTATCTAGCCATATATTGGATACCTTGCCATGACCTCTGGGCTGGCCCACGGTGGGTGATTTTTTGCGAACTTTTTCGCAAAAAACACCCACAACTTTTTGTAAAAAGGTGCGGGATGTCTGCTACAGCAAAACTAACACCAAATTCGAGCTCTACGACCCCGAAAACCTATATAGCACATGTTTTTAGTTACCTCAGACCCGTCTGACCCGCTGACTGGCTGTTAGGCATGACCCCGACCTTCCGGACCCCTGGGGAGGTCTGGATCACATATGTGGGCTAAAGCTACATAAAAACAGATGCTAAATTTGAATTCTACGCCCCGAAAAACCTATATTGGCGAGTTTTTAGGCTTCCTGGACCTTGAAATAAAATTTTTGACCAGTCACGTGACCCTGACCAAGGTCACGTTACCCTGGGCCAAGTCACGTGACCAGTCCAGATGCGAAATTACTACGCCAAATTGTTTGCGCTGTGCTTACTAGAGGAATAGACCACCAAACAAGTGAATTCCTAGCTTCCTGGAGTCAATAAACAGTGTCAAGAAAATTGGTCATGGTAGCCACTTTGGACCCGGGGGCCGAGCACCGAAATTCGAAGTCAAGCCTACCCAAAAGGAACTTCGGGGTCCAAATTTTTTTACGTAATAACTCTATGGACTATGCTCTCTTCATACATGAAAAGAAAATTTTCATAGCTGTATCCTGAGATTAGA
>JASAND010015530.1:0-23410 GCA_030248195.1 Trissonchulus latispiculum
CCTAATTAGCACTTTTCCAAATCCGCAAAGTGCCTTTATAGCTCATATTATGGGGGGCTCTCCGAGCTCCCCCATGATACCTGACTAACGCTGTTTCTAAAAAAATATCAGACAAAACGCTATCTGCAAGATAACCTCAACTGGCAGACGCAGAACCTTTGAGGAAGAGTTTGAAGAAATACTTTAATTTTTGCAAGGCATAATCAGTAAAATTTTGAATCCTATTCTAAACTTTGATAACTTTGATAAGTAAACTTTGATTTACGCAGTCAATCTCTATGCTCTCAATTTCGAACCAGGAGTTTCGACTTTTGAAGGGGTGAATGATGTCACAAGTGCTAAAAATTATACTAACGTTATTTATATTTTCGGAATTTCTAATCGAACATATACATTTCTTTCAGTAAAAATCAGTACATACGTAAACCTTAAATATACGTACATACGTAGACTACGTAAAAGTGGCAATGTACGTAAGTCACAAGTTCTACCTTAACTTCCTAACAAGCAGCCTAGTTGGCGTTCCAAGATAATTTAAACTTATTACTAAACTTTCTAGCTGGCACTCAAAATCTTGCAAGACTTTTCTCGAAAGACTGATTCAAAGAAGTGTCAAACATAACGAATAGATTTTATGGCTTTTGCACTTTTTATGAAACGTGACTAAGATCATTAGTGTCAAAACCTATGAATCAGCTAATAAGTTTTGCTAACTTCAAAGAGTTTCCCTCTAAATTGTGCAATATATATCCTGCGGAAATTGCACCATACTCACTGAGTAAGCAAACTCACTATTTAAGCGCTAGCTTTCCTGCTTTAAGCGGCCAGTCGTCAGTGTTTCTAAACCTAAGTCAACTTTGTTTTATGAAATACCTATCATACCTATGTTGCCGTCCGTTGAAACTATTCATGTAACTGATATGCCTGCACAATTTGATTGAATATAGCTATATATGCCGAATATCTATGCTATGTCATCATTAAAGAAGTTTGTGTTTAACTTATGATTATTGACTACTCCGATCCATACCCTGCAGTAACAGGTCCCGTTTTGGGTTAGCTACTGGGCAACATTATTACGCTTCCACAAACACTGCGCCGGACCTCGACCTGCTACACAAGTAACAAAAATGCTCCGCACAAAAGGGGATAATATGTGTGTTGGACCTTCCGGTTGAGAAAGGGATAAATCCGACACCGCAAAAGTTGCTCAGCTCACTTAGGGCTTTCATTTGATACTAAATTTTACCACTTTTGAAAAAATATTATATTTTTGACCCAAAATCGCCTAAGTCTCCACCCCACCCCACCACAGCACTCTATAGCCACTTTGGGTACGCAGTTCTATGACAAAAGTTGCTCAGCTCACTTAGGGCTTTCATTTGATTCCAAATTTTACCACTTTTGAAAAATTTTATTTTTGACCCAAAATCGCCTAAGTCCCCACCCCACCCCACCACAGCACTCTACAGCCACTTTGGGTGTGCAGTTCTATGGCAAAAGTTGCTCAGCTCACTGAGGGCTTTCATTTGATACCAAATTTTACCACTTTTGAAAAATATTATTTTTGACCTAAAATCGCCTAAGACCCCACCCGTACCCCAGCACAGCACTCTACAGCCACTTTGAGCAGGCACTTTTATGAGAAACGTTGCTCAGCTCACTTAGGGCTTTCATTTGGTACCAAATTTGACCACTTTTCAAAAATTTTATTTTTTTATATGGTGTTCCCGGAAGACGGCAAAGTGGAACCAGCCCAGCAAAATGGGTACGTCGGACGGCAAAACGGATACCGGGAATGAGCTGGGCACACCAGAAAACCCCTATAGACAAAGTTTTGAGAGGCCAGGTAGAGCCTACTATGGACGTCCAGGAAGCGCTTTCCGACTTGACCCTCCCGACGGCAAAGTAGAACCAGCCCAGCAATATAGGCACGTCGGACGGCAAAACAGATACCGGGAATGAGCGGGGCACACAAGAAAACCCCTATAGACCAAGTTTTGAGAGGCCAGGTAGAGCCTACTCTGGACGTCCAGGAAGCGCTTTCCGACTTGACCCTCCCGACGGCAAAGCAGAACCAGCCCAGCAATATAGACACGTCGGACGGCAAAACGGATACCGGGAATGAGCTGGGCACACAAGAAAACCCCTATAGACAAAGTTTTGAGAGGCCAGGTAGAGCCTACTATGGACCTCCAGGAAGCGGTTTCCGACTTGACCCTCCCGACGGCAAAGCGGAACCAGCCCAGCAAGATGGGTCGGTCTGACGGTAAAACTGACTGCGGGAATCGATTCTCCGTGCCAGGAAACCATTGTATGGAAGATTTGAGCTTTCAAAGTTAAATAGATAGAGAGAAATTTCGATTTTTCATTTTTCGAAGTTTCGCCATCTTTGACGGGCCACTGTGGTCGCTAGGGAGGAAGTGATAGAGAGACGCAACCTGGACCATTAGTTAGTTCAATATATGTAATTTCTGAATATAAAAAGAAATCAGCTCCAGCTCGTAACGTTCGACCTGAGCGACGACCACAAAAATGGTCACTTTTCGCTGTGAGCCGACCTTGCGGCGCCACTGCGGCGCTGTGGCGCAGCTGCGGCGCAAAAAAGTTGTGATTCTTAAATTCTTTAGAGGGTACTACTAGACCCCATAGCCCTTTAGGTTGGCCCAGCGCTGCAGATCACGTGAAAGCGGCGAACATTAGGTATGTACAATACAACCATCAAATAGGAGAAACCGGGAAAAAACATCGCCGCCATAACCGGTCCGGGGCGCAACTTTTTAACGGTAAGTGATACGGGGCTGAAACTTCACAGACATACTAAACTCGATGTGCTCTACAATTTGCGCATGAAATCTGCGCAGGATCTGAAAAGTCTCCAGCCACTTTTCACACATATTATAGGCGCAGCCCCTTGATATATACTTCTGCGCATATGTATACTTATTTGTACACTGATCTCCAGCCACTTTGTCACAAAACAGGAAACTGCAGGAATTGACAAGGGCAGGCAGAGTCTATGAACTCCACAAGAGGGTCTTACGCTGCGTGGTAGACAAGATATCACACGACTCAAAACAATCCTGTTCATTCTAAAACACTGTACAATTTCAACCTGGAAACGGAAACTGTATACAAGAAAGTAAAATGCTCCTCCGGAGCATGGAAAAGTAATATGGGTGGATAGGGTGAGGTTGCGAAATCAAGAGAGGACTCGTTTTGAAAATGCTTAATATGGGGCTAGGTTCTGAAAGGAGGACTAGGTTGTGGGCGAACTAATATGGGCACAGCGTCGCCGAACAACCCATATTCGCGGGCTGTAAAAATTATACAATCATCTATATCAATTTCTAGACTATAAATTATAGCTCCAGATTCTAAATTAGATGATATAATCTATATCCGCATATTCGTACTTCCATATTCGTATTATATAGTCAGACTTTTCCTTCGAGAAAGTCTAAGCTTACTGTTCATTTTATGCATTTATACAGACAGCATATTTAAAGAATAATTTTATAGCGATTGTCCTTGACTGCAACCCTGCCGGATTGAACCAATAGTTTTACCGCCACATCCCTATGTTTCTGTCCGATACTTGTCATAGTCCAACTAAATTTAAGGTGTATATATATAGCTAGCCTAAAACTGCCCAGGCAAACAACTACTATATCTTGCAGATTACCTATTCAACATTTTTCACTCTAATTTTGACCGTTCTATATATATATATATGTGACAAACGCTGAAGCGAAGCGTGCATGCCCGCGAATATGGGTTGTTCGGCGACGCTGTGCCCATATTAGTTCGCCCACAACCTAGTCCTCCTTTCTTTCAGAACCTAGCCCCATATTAAGCATTTTCAAAACTAGTCCTCTCTTGATTTCGCAACCTCACCCTATCCACCCATATTACTTTTCCATGCTCCGGAGGAGCATTTTACTTTCTTGTCCTCTTAGCACTTTAAAGATTCTCTGACAATATTCCAATGTTGTTAAACATTGGCCTTAAGATTAGCTCGTATGTCGAGGCCGAGGGAGAATTGGCAAGAGGAGGCCTCTATGAACGAAATTCCCCATCAAAAAAGTGGATCCCCCTTTGGTACCAATTTTGCAGTGAAAAAATCAGAAAGCGAAATTTTCAAAATTTTTCTTGTTGAACTTAACTAGTTTAATTAGACGGCATAACTTAATTTTCCGGGTAATGCTGGATGCGTTTCCGGTGGTCAGTAAACCGTAGTGACCACTGGTCACTTCCATCGGGTTCGGCAATATGCCCATTAAAACGAGCGTTGTCGATTTACTATATAAAAACATCCGCAACTAAAACCCCGAAAAACTAAGTTTTAGGGAGTTTGACCACTGGTCAGTAGACCACCTAGTTTGTAGTGGCCAGTGGTCAGTTCCGTCCGTCAGATCTGAAAATGTGCTCATTGAGACGAGCGTAATCGATATACTATATGCACTGTATGCCCCCAACCAAAACGCCGAAAAATAGTCCATTTGACCAGAGGTCAATAGGGCCCCAAGGCTGTAGTGACCAGTGGTCACTTCCATCGGTTTCGGCAACATGCTCATTGAAACGAGCGTGGTCGATTTACTACATGTGCTCCCAACCAAAACGCCTACAAACGCTGTTTTAGGCCATTTGACCAGTGGTCAATAAGGGCCCCGAGGCCATAGTGACCAATCGTCACTTCCATCGGTTTCGGCAATATATATACTCATTGAAACGAGCGTAGTGGATTTAGCCCCCCACCAAAACGCTGAAAAACAATGTTTTAGGCCATTTGACCAGTGGTCAATACGGCCCCAAGGCCGTAGTGACCAGTGGTCACTTCCATCGGTTTCGGCAATATGCTCATTGAAACGAGCGTGGTCGATTTACTACGTATGCCCCCAACCAAAACGTCGAAAAACGCAGTTTTAGGCCATCTGACCAGTGGTCAATAGGGCCCCAAGGCCGTAGTGACCAGTGGTCACTTCCATCGGTTTCGGCAGGTTTCGGCAATATGCTCATTGAAACGAGCAATGTCGATTTACTACATATGCCCCCAGCCAAAACGCCGAAAAACACTGTTTTAGGCCATTTGACCAGTGGTCAATAGGGCCCCAAGGCCGTAATGGCCAGTGGTCACTTCCATCGGTTTCGGCAATATGCTCATTGAAACAAGCGTAGTCGATTTACTACATATGCCCACAACCAAAACGCCGAAAAACGCTGTTTTAGGCTATTTGACCAGTGGGCAATAGGGCCCCAAGGCCGTAGTGACCAGTGGTCACTTTCGTCGGTTTCGGCTATATGCCCATTGAAACGAACGAGCGTAGTCGATTTACTATATATGCCCCCGAACAAAACGCCGAAAAACGCAGTTTTAGGCCGTTTGACCAGTGGTCAATAGGCCCCATAGGCTGTAGTGACCAGTGGTCACTTCCGTCGGTTTCGGCGATATACCCATTGAAACGAGCGTAGTCGATTTACTATATATGCCCCAGACCAAAACGCCGAAAAACGCAGTTTAGGCCCTTTGACCAGTGGTCACTCGGCCCCATAGGCTGTAGTGACCAGTGGTCACTTCCGTCGGTTTCGGCAATATGCCCATTGAAACGAGCGTAGTCGATTTACTATATGCCCCCGACCAAAACGCCGAAAAACGCAGTTTTAGGCCCTTTGACCTGTGGTCAATAGGCCCCATAGGCTGTAGTGACCAGTGGTCACTTCCGTCGGCTTCGGCGATATGCCCATTGAAACGAGCGTAGTCGATTTACTATATATGCCCCCAACCAAAACGCCGGAAAACGCTGTTTGGAGTGAGTTTTCCCAACTTTGACCCTGGGCGAGGAACCACTGGAGCCATGCTGACCAGTGGTCACTTCGGGCGGTATCGGCAGTATGCTCATCGTTTTTAGCGACCCCGATTTACTATATACGGGTACCACCCCGAGGCCGAAAAACGCCATTTTTAGTGACTTTTAGGCCATTTCTAATAAAAGTGGAACTTAGAAACTTTTCGCCCAAACAGGCCAAAAAAATGCAAAGTTTGGGCCCAGTGTTTTTTTTTGCTCGGACACTTTTGCGCTCTTCTGCGCACTGCCCCAAAATTTTTTGCGCAATTTGCTAAAAAAGTGCGCATAGCAGGAAAAATGTTAAAATTTAGCATAAAATGTCTGTTTTGCATTTAATAATTTAATAATAATTATTTAATATTTTAGTAATTGCATGACCTTTCTACAATGCTCAGAGCTGCTGATTATATATAAGATGCCAGAACTTATATAATGGCTGAATAAATTTGCAAACTCACCTAACTTTGCAACGATGGGCATGGGGCGCAGAACCAGAAGACTTTAAAAATAGCAACCATTTAAGTACGTATGATAATCTTCAAGTTTTATTGATATAAAAGTAATTTTGTTTCAAGTTTTATTGATTTAAAAGTTAAGGCTTATCTTCATTCTGTAAATTTAGCAAAATGATGAAGGCTTTTGACAGGCCCGCACCCAGGATTTTGAAAAGGGGGGGGGGTCCAAGGTATCATGCAACGGGGGGTCTGGGGGGCGGAGTCCCCCAGAAGTTGAAGAATTTTTGCATTTTTGCCCAAAAACAGTACATTGGACGTTTTATTCTTGCGAAAAGTAAATTATCGCGCCGAAGGCGCGAAAATTTTTTTAAAATTAGCTGTTTTTGCCATAAAAATAGCAAAAATTTTCTATTTTGTCATCCCAAAAGGGGGGGTCTAGCCCCCTTGACCCCCCCCCCCCCCCTGGGTGCGGCCTTGGCTTTTGACAATTTTTAAGTTGTTTGCAAGCTAAGAATCATCACTGCTTTTTATACAAACAAAAATACACGCTAGTTTGAAATTTCATCGAAAATTATGCAGTTTTCAGAAAATGATTCCGACATCCGACTCAGTAATTTTCAGGACTCAGCCCTGAAAATTTCTATTTTTAAATGCTTTTTGAACGGTCGGTGGGTAGAAAAACCCGGACAATAACATTACATAAGCCTAGCAGTCACGTAACCTCCTGCTAAAGTTTGTAAACTTCTCCAAATACTGCCAAGCTAAAATTCAAATTTAGCAATCAGTTATTTCATAACTTGAATATGCAAAGCTTGTTGCATATGCAAGTTAGAAAATCACACTTACGTTAGGCCATGGGTGCTTGTATATTAATGGTAGCATGTTTACTGAAAGTTAGGTCGCAACTTAGCAATAAACCAGTAGTAGGCAAGTAAGGAGGGAGTCTGGGGGCGGGGCTCCCAGGAAAAATTGGAGATTTTTCATGAAATTGAGGGCCAGGAGCAATTTTTCTGAGCACTTTGAGCAATTAAATGTTTAGTAGTTTTCTCTCCGTGTCGGTAGAAAAAGTGCGCACGCCTGCGCACAAGCTCAAAACTTTTTGCTCATTTCGGAAAAAAGTGCGTCATTGCGCACTTTTTTGAGCAAAAAAAACACTGTTAACGCCGATAAATGCTGTTTATAGTGAGTTTTCCCTACTTTGACCCTGGGCGAGGAACCACGGGAGCCATGCTGACCAGTGGTCACTTCGGGCGGTATCGGCAGTATGCTCATCGTTTTCAGCGACCCCGATTTACCATATATGCATACCACCCCAAGCCCGAAAAACGCCATTTTTAGTGACTTTTAAAGCCATTTCTAGTAAAAGTGGGACTTAGAAACTTTTCGCCCAAACAGGCCAAAAAAATGCAAAGTTTGGGCGCATCTCCTGAAAGCTGCAGAGCGAAATTAAAAAATCCCCCTCGTTACTTTGGGTGCATTGGCCGAAATATTCAAATAAAATAAACCAAACCGATCTAGCTGCTAGCCTGTGAAAAAAAGTCCACCACAACCGAAGTGCCAAAATAGCGAAAGTCCGACTTTGGGGCCTTGGCACAGAGCCAAAATTGGCCAGGTGCCAAAATGACCAAAAAAGGTAGCATGGGGGGATACTGTCTACCAACATATAATAGTAGTATTGGACCAAAATGCCCACAACGTTCCAACACTTCGCTAGAAAATGCACTTCCGAAAAGCGTTATTCGCCTAGAAAAAAAGCAAACGCAAACTAACTGTTGCCAAGTGCAAAAATTAGAAGTTTCGAATTCGAACCAAAAGTATGGTGATACTTGTAGTATATACTACTCGAAATTCGAATACTTTACGATGGTAACATTTTTACCCCTCCCGAGTCCCGAACCTCTAATTAGCTGGCACCAGGCCAACACGGTCTCCAGGGGGCCGCGCACACGCCTTTACACACATATTATGGCGCTGTCGCGCCCCTACATAATACTCCTCAGAAAATTATTAGTCGCAACTGCCACATTCCCGCCGAATGACGACACTCCGGCTCTTGGTAAATTCCTGCCGGGGTGGCGGAGCTTTGCATTTTTTTAGTGGGTGGTGGGAACCAACACTCACTTTTCGGAGCCACCCCCACTTTTCGGCAAGCCCCCTCCAACTTTTTTGGAGAACGCCCAAAAGTGACAAAAAATTAAGTTTTTGAGGCGAAATTTTCAAAAACTATCTCAATTTTTAGCTATTTATGGACTTCTATATAAGGCCATTCTAAGGTTTAAAAACAGTGATTTTTGCGTGTTTATAGCAATGGGGTGAAAAAACCACCCCCTTTTGAGGGGGGGAGGGAAACCCAGCCGCCTCCTGGGTTACGGGTTGGAGCTAGGAACTCCAAAACATACCAGCAGAAAGCGCTACTCTTTCTAGCCTGTGTGTAAAGATCAAGCCACTTGGTTCACTCCTGCTCGTTATTTGACATTTTGAAAATGACACCTACTTTTTGACCCAACCTTCCAAAAAATTGCCAAAAGTTTGGACCAATGTAACTTTTGACTGGGTTGGGCTAGAAAAGTTTTGCAAATATCTGCAATATAATGGCAACTCTTCCTTTTTGCACACAGCAAAAATTAGACCGATCCGATGCACCGTTAGTCTGGCACATTGCCAAACGTGGCGGGGGAAAACCCACTTTAGGGGGGGGAACCCACCCAAATTTTTTTGAAAAATTTTTTACCAACTCAACATGGTAACAGTTCGTGGCTATTATCGGTATTATCGTGGACGCTGTGTCACGCTATGCTGTCAGATTTGGGCAAATTTGAACACCTGGGTAGCTAGAGGCAAAAAACTCTATATAAAAGTGCAATTTCGCTCTGAAGGACCCAGCAAGGTCTAATAGTGTCTTTTATTAGCCAATTTACGTCAAAAACAATTCTCTACACGTTAGAATATATAATAAGTTTTATCAAATTGCAGCGTTTTTAGCATTTTTCAAAAATTGCCCTATGTTTATGTGTTAAACTTTATGAAACCTGTCCATTTGATGCTGCATTTTCAATGGCACATGAGATCTCAAAAAGCTACCAAGGTCGGATTTTTTAATTCTTACTAACTAAAAAAGAGTTGAATTTTACACCGGAACTGTCAGAATCAAGCTACGACAATTTTTAAGACCTGTGAGGTGTGAGTTTATGTATTTTGCCCCCATTTGGGTTTTCCCCCCGCTACTTTTTGCATTATACCGGCCAAACAGTACAACCGAGAGAAGTGAAAGTTCTAAGTACGCCAAGTACGATGGTATATATATAAAGTTCTCAGCTAGCCCTTATAACAAAAAAGTTCCAGCCAAAATCCGAAAAAGTGGGTTCCCCCCATGGCTATAACGTACCTTAAAAAAGCTAATTTTTCGCTAAAAATTTAGGTATATTTATACCTTTATGCTCGCCCCCCACTTCCCCCTCCCTAGGGGGGCCGAAGCCTCCCCTTTCAGAACTGACAACTGACTGACTTTCAGAACCCTAAAAATGCCAGGGAGTCTATGTAGGATTTCAAAAAGTAAGAAATTATGTTTAGAAAATTTAAATATTTATATCCATTCCACCGGTGTAATATCAATGTGATAAAATTTGCAAAATCCGAACCAAAATAAAGAAACATAACAAGTTTAAGCCACCGTGCTGCCTTGTAGGATACATCTACGGAATTTTGTTGTGAAAGCAAAAACTGAGCTATATATTTTCGTCTTCGTGAACCCCCCCCCCCCCCAGTTAGGGGTGGGATGCCCCCCAAAAATTGTTGGGGGGTGGGGGGTTTGAGAAAATGGCTGGGGGCTCCCCCCCAGCCTTATATACGTACACATATGGGCATAGGTGTACCATAGTTTCCCTGGAACTTTGGGTCTGGGGGGGGGGGGGAAATTTTGGAAGGTTGGTGGTCGACCCAAGAAATGTGATGGGGGGGTACCCCCCAACCCCCCCCCAGAATTCGGACCTCAGAAATTTCGAAAAATGACCAAAAAACGCAAAATTTTCTGTAATTTAGCCATTTTTTCTTCAAAATAATTTTTTTCACGTTTTAGGCGTTTTTGCACCGTTTTAAAATGATTTTAAGTCAAAATTTTAGAAACATTTTTCAAAAAATGGCCATTTTTCGACCAAATTTAGCTAACTTTTTGGGTCCAGAAAGCGCTGGGGGGGGTTAGGGGGGGGGGTAGCCGAAACTTGGGGGAGGGTATGTCAAAAATTCTGGGGGGGGGATTGGTCAAATATTGTGGGGGGGATACCCCCCAAAGGAAACTGAGGTGTACCAGGCTACAGTTTGCCCCTTGTGAGACCCCCACAAAGAGTGGTCAAACCCCACCTACCCTCCCCGACCTCAACTACTACCCCCACCCTCAAGCCGAGCTCAAACCCCCCTCTCCCCCCTAAAATTGGGTCCAAACCAAGTGAAAAATGCAAAATTTTTGAAAATTTTTTTCAATTTCTGAAAATTTTTGAAAAAGCCCTATTTTCACATACGAAAACTATTGACAGAAACTTTTGAGTACGTTTTATGTACTGTACGTCGAAAAAGGAGCATTTTTAGCTAAAAAACTTGGGTACACACAGTTTAGGGGGGTCCATCCATAGGTGTAATTGGGGGGGGGGGTAACTACCCCAGCCATTTTTCAAACCCCCCAGAAATTTTTGGGGGCTCCCGGCCCCCCCCCCCCACCCGGGGGGGGGGGAGTCGGGAAGAAGGCGCAAAACTTGGCAACAAATTGCGCATTGTTAGGACAAATTTTGCAAAATTTTTCAAAATAGTCCAAATTGTTGGCTTATCGTGTTTATTATCGCGAGAACCGTGTGCCGTGCCGGCCGAGTGGTTAAGGCGTTCGACTTTGGATCCGATAGTCCGAGGTTCGAATTCCCGCCAGTGGCGGCGCCAGGGGGGGGGGCCCGGGGGCCCCGGCCCCCCCCTTTGCGATTTGGGCCCCTCCCTTTGGGGTGTCGGGCCCCCCCATGAAAAATTTTTCAGTTGTTTATATGCATAATTTGAGTGTTTTTAAGAAATTTTTTCAAAAATCCACAAATTTTTGCAAAAAATCGAAAAATTTTTGCTAAAATTTGAGAAAATTTTTGGAAAATGAAGGTAAATTTGCTAAAATTTGGCAAAAATTTTGGATTTCCCAAAAAAGGTCGCCGGAGTTTTGGGTCGGGCCCCCCCTTCAAAAAATCCTGGCGCCGCTACTGATCCCCGCTTCCACAAGGCTTTCACAAATCCCCTTGAGCAAGGGACTAAGCACATATCGGTTCGCCGTGGGCTCTAGCCAACCCAGCTATCCATCCTTAGTTGGTCGG
This sequence comes from Trissonchulus latispiculum, assembly GCA_030248195.1. Taxonomy (NCBI): domain Eukaryota; kingdom Metazoa; phylum Nematoda; class Enoplea; order Enoplida; family Ironidae; genus Trissonchulus; species Trissonchulus latispiculum. The sequence continues at coordinate 11,638 of JASAND010015530.1, forward strand.
TAAATGGGTACCACTCATAGGTGTAACGGGGATTTGGGTTGGGGGGCCCCCTCCCCCGGAATTTTGCGGGAGGGCCCCCTATTTAGACCCCCCCAAACCCCCCCCACGACCTCCCCCCAAACCTCGCCCAAAAATTTTTTTCTATTTTTATGTCAAAAATCGCATTTTCAGCTATTGCTAATGCCAAAAAACATTCAACTATGAAGTAATTTTGACATTAGACAGGGGTTTTAAACTCGAAAACTTGATTGCCAACATGTTTCTAAGTCTAAAATAAGGTCAATATTCAGTCAGAAAGTCCATAAACCTTTTGAAAACGTGCATTTCACGCAATAATGAACAGTTTAAGCCAAAAATTTGGACATTTTTGAAAAATTTTGCAAAATTTACCCTAAAAATACCCGATTTTCGGCCAATTTTAGCTGATTGAAAGCATAGCGAATTCGTAAAACCAAAGCAAACAATAAAAAGTTGCGAATTCCTTGTTTTGATTTTCTCGTCACTGCTTCAACCAAACTTGACCAAATTTTCCAGATCTGTTTTACATCTGCATACGCTCAGGTCGTTTTCTTTGTTTTTGAAAAACGCAGAAGTGGGCAAGATATAGAATTCACAATATTTCAGAATAAGCTAAAAAATCGAAAATGCACTTTTACGAAAAACTAAAAAAACGGCCTGAGCGTATAAATTAATAAAGCTTGCATGAAAAATTTCAAACAAATTCACAAAGGAATGAAGGAGATATTTAAATTCAAAGCTTTTAATACATTTCCTCTTGTGTAGACAGCAAGCCAGCGCCCGCAACGCAGTAGCTATACTAATTTGATGCAAAACATAAAGAACAAATGTCAAAAATTTCAAGGCGATTCATAAAGTTTATAGTTCACAGCATCTGTTCAAAGTCCACCCCCGGTAGTGGTATTACCACCTTAAATAATATTTCGATTTTTTAAACCATGCAGGTAGCTATCCGATCATGGCTTTCGAGCTGCCGAAATTTGTTCACGCCATGGCCCGCCAACCAAAGTTGAATCACTTAGATTTTTTCACAATTGCACAGTCTATCCAAATTTTACATCAGTAATCCCGATGATGCAAGCACCGCCTTAATATATTCGAATATGTCCAATCAAGAGTAGTTTTGGACTACAGTAAATTTGCACATTAGTAAGCACAGAAGCAAGAATAAGTATAGGCACCCATAAGAAAGAACATTCACAACTTTTGCAATTGGCACAGAAAGACGAAATTAAGACGAAATTTAGTCGACATGACGCCAATGCCCTCAACTGATCAAGATTAATCAATGAAATGGGACACCTGTACAACTTTAGCTACGGCTACGGCTTTGATGGCTGACGCGTGTCTTCGAAAATGAATGTCTTGACTTGAATGAAAGCGGGGTAAGGTGGATGTGAGATGCAGGCGCGTAGCCAGGGGGGGGGGGGGCGAGGGGGGCATGCCCCCCCCCGAAATCGGAGGCTAAAGAAGAAATTTTGACACCAAATAGGAATTCGAATAAATATTTCCAAAAAATTTCGCCTGCGGCGCTAATTTTACACGAAATATCTTAAAAATACCAGCTAACACTTGAAATCAGCCTCTACAGAGTTCAGTTTCAGCACTAATTTCAGAAAATTTGAGAATAATTTTGGCTTGCCCCCCTCCGAAATTTTTTTCTGGCTACGCTAGTGGTGAGATGTACCTAGTTTCACCGGAAATTTTGATTGGGGGATGATAATCTTTGAAAATTTGGTGGTCGACCCCCGAAATGTGATGTGGAGTTCCCCCCCGAACCCACCCCCCAAAATTCCGACCTCAGGAAATTCAAGACACCTGAAAATGCAAAATTTTGTGATTTTATTAACGCTTTTTTGTTTTTAAGCGTTCTTACACGGTTTTAGAACGTTTCTAAGCTAAAATTTCAGAAAAAATTTTCAACAAATGACCAGGTTTTGACATAATTTTGATGGTCCCCCCCCCGCAACGCACCCCCCAACTGCCAACTCTCCACCCATACCCCCCCCCCCTGCGCCCGCCCCCATAGGTGTGGCTGGGCAAAAAACGGGGGGGGGGGGGGGGTTCCCGACGGAGGGATAGCAAAAATCTGGCGGGGGAGTCGCCAAAATTTGTCATTTTGGTGGGGGCGGCCCCCCCCCCTAGGCCCTAACACATCTATGCACCCCATCGGTTAAACTATGGTGGTGTTGATGTATATTGTATAGACACTAGGCATAGGTGTGTTAGGGGGGGGGGGCGGGGGGGGCCCCCCACCAAAATGACAAATATTGTCGACCCCCCCCCCCCAGATTTTTATAATTTTGCTACCCCCCCCCAAATTTTTGGCCAAAAATGGCATAAAGTCGAAAATTTAGGGGGGGGGTCCCCCCACCCTCCGTCGGAAACCCCCCCCCCCCAAGTTTTTTACCCAGCCACACCTATGACACTAGGTGTGTTTAACCCCTCCCCCCAAATCGCCATTCGGCCGACCCCCCTACAATTTTCGAATATATTAAGGCGGTGCTTGCATCATCGGGATTACTGATGTAAAATTTGGATAGACTGTGCAATTGTGAAAAAATCTAAGTGATTCAACTTTGGTTGGCGGGCCATGGCGTGAACAAATTTCGGCAGCTCGAAAGCCATAGTCGGATAGCTACCTGCATGGTTTAAAAAATCGAAATATTATTTAAGGTGGTAATACCACTACCGGGGGTGGACTTTGAACAGATGCTGTGAACTATAAACTTTATGAATCGCCTTGAAATTTTTGACATTTGTTCTTTATGTTTTGCATCAAATTAGTATAGCTACTGCGTTGCGGGCGCTGGCTTGCTGTCTACACAAGAGGAAATGTATTAAGAGCTTTGAATTTAAATATCTCCTTCATTCCTTTGTGAATTTGTTTGAAATTTTTCATGAAAACTTTATTAATTTATACGCTCAGGCCGTTTTTTAGTTTTCGTAAAAGTGCATTTTCGATTTTTAGCTTATTCTTAAATTTTGTGAATTCTATATCTTGCCCACTTCTGCGTTTTTCAAAAACAAAGAAAACGACCTGAGCGTATGCAGATGTAAAACAGATCTGGAAAATTTGGTCAAGTTTGGTTGAAGCAGTGACGAGAAAATCAAAACAAGGAATTCGCAACTTTTTATTGTTTGCTTTGGTTTACGAATTCGCTATGCTTTCAATCAGCTAAAATTGGCCAGAAATCGGGTATTTTAAGTAAATTTTTGCAAAATTTTTCAAAAATGTCCAGATTTTTGCCTTAAAGTGTTCATTATTGGGAGAAATACACGTTTTCTAACGGTTTTATGGACTTTCTGGCTCAATATTGACCTTATTTTAGACTTAGAAACATGTTGACAATCAAGTTTTCGAGTTTAAAACCCCTGTCTAATGTCAAAATTACTTCATGGTTGAATGTTTTTTGGCATTAGCAATAGCTGAAAATGCGCTTTTTGACTTAAAAATAGAAAAATTTTTTTGGGCGAGGTTTGGGGGGAGGTCGTGGGGGGGGTTTGGGGGGTCTAAAAGGGGGCCCCCCGCAAAATTCCGGGGGAGGGGGCCCCCCCAACCCAAATCCCCGTTACACCTATGAGGGGGGGTTCCGGCCAACTAGGGGGGGTTCACGTGGGTACACTGGAGCCCAGCGCACCGATATGTAGTATGTCCCTATGATCAACCAGTAGGGGTGGAAGTATATTTATTGAAAACTTGGGGGCCCGAACCAGAATTCCCGGTGACCTTTTTTTGGGAAATCCAAAATTTTTGCCAAATTTTGGAATTTTGTATTTCAAAAATTTTCTCAGAATTTTGGCAAAAATTTTTCGATTTTTGCAAAAAAAATTTATTAGTTTTTTGAAAAAATTTCTTGCACTTTCAAATTATGCGCATACTTGAGCTGAAGCCACGTGAGCCCGACGCTACAAAGGGAGGGGCCCAAATCTGGGGCCGGGGCCCCCGAATCCCGCAACCGCCACTGGCGGAGCCGGATGCTCGGATCCAAAGTCGAACGCGGAGCCACTCGGCCGGCACGGCAATTCTCGCGATGTCGACACAGTAAGCCAACAGTTTGGACTTGGCGGGAAATTTTGCAGAATTTGTCGACAATGCGCAATTTGTTGCCAATTTTGCGCCTTCTTCCGACCCTACCCCCCCCCCCCAGTTTTGAAGTGAGAAACCAACCCAAAATTTGAAAATGAGCTGGGAGTAGTTACTTTTTTTAATTATATGGATGGATTTTAAACTTTGTGTGTACCCAAGTTTTTAGCTAAAAATGCTCACTCACGTACCTTTAAAACTCAAAGTTTCTGTCAATAATTTTCGTATGTGAAAAATGAAGTACTTTTTTCAAAAATTTTCAGAAATTGAAAAAATTTTCAAAAAAATGTTTTCGCGGACCCAATTTTAAAAGTTAAAATTTAAGTTTGGACCCAATTTTAAGGGGGAGAATTTCGGCTTGAGAATTAGTGAGCGTAGTTCGACCAGCGATGAAGTCTCGTAGAGGCAGAGCTGGCCTGGTACACCTCGGCTCACCACGAGAATCCCCACGTATTTTGACAAATTTCCCAGAATTTTGACATACTGTACCCCCCCCAACCCCCCCGAGCAAAAATTGGACCCAAAAAGTTGAAATTTGGTCGAAAAATGGCCATTTTTTGAGTAAAATTTTGACTTAAAACCATTTTAAAACTTTGCAAAAACGCCTAAAGCGTGAGAAAGAATTATTTTGAAACAAATTACAGAAAATTTTGCGTTTTTGAAATACTCGAAATTTCTGAGTCCGGAGGTGACCCCCATCACATTTCTTGGGTCGACCACCAACCTCCAGACCCAAAATGCCAGGAAACATGGTACACCTATGCCGGAGCGAAAGTGTGCGTATAGGCCCCTCTCCCCGCCCCCAACACGGGGAGGCATCGGGGGGGGGGACAAGCCGCGCTCAGTTTTTGCTTTTCTGAAAGCAAAATTCCGTAGATGTACATCCTACAAGGCGGCACGTGGCAAACTTGGCCGCGGCTGCTGCTGGTTCGAATTTTGCAAATTTTATCGCATTGATATTACGGTGGAGATGAAAAATATTTAAATTTTCACAAACATAATTTCTTACTTTTTGAAATCCCCGTAAACCAACTTTTTAAGTTCGGTGATCGATTGTAGGGAAGAGGGAACGAAAAAATTATAAATATACCTAAATTTTTAGCGAAAAATAACTTTTAGGTACGTTATAACCATGGGGGAACACTTTCGGGATTTTAACGAATTTATAAGCCCCAACTGAGAACTTTTGCTGTATACCATCGTACTTGGCGTACTGTATACCGGTTGTACTGTTTGGCCGGTAGCGGGGAAAACGGAAATGAAGGCAAAAATACATAAACTCACACCTCACAGGTCTTAAAGTACTGTAGCGGTTCACGACAGTTCAAAATTCAACTCTTTTTTTAGTTAGTAAGAATAAAAAATCCGACCTTGGCTGGCTCTCATGTGCCATTACGAAAATGCAACATCAAATGGACTCGCCAAAAGTTTGGCACATAAACATAAGGACGAGCACGCGAGAAGCTGCTACTGTTTTGGGAAATTGTGCAGCTTTGACCAACCGGAAAATTGTTTTTGACGTAAATTAGCTAATAAAAGACACTATTAGCAGGTCAAACGCAGCATAGTGACGCATCCCACATTTTGTACATTTCGGTGAGTTGTGCCAAAAAATTCTCCCCCCCCCCCCCCCCCGCGAATATCGATGACCTAACGATTACTCGAATCGGTACTGTGTGCAAAAGATTGCCGACCAACTTGCAGTAACCCGTCTCGGGATTTACATTGGTCAGCGAGTTGGGTCAAAATTAGGTGTCGGCATTTCAAAATGTCAAGTAACAGTAGGGGTGAATTCTTGATCTTTACACACAGGCTAAATGCCACTGGTGTTTTGCAAGCCAACTTGGCGGGAACTGTACCTCCCCCCCGAAGAGTGGTTCAAAACACACAAAAATCGCTGTTTGCAAACCTTAGAATGGCCTTATATAGAAGTCCATAAATAGCTAAAAATTGAGATGAATTTTTGAAAATTGCGCCTCAAAACTTAATTTTTTGTCACTTTTGGGCGTTCTCCAAAAAAAAAGTTGGAAGAGGGCTTTGCTGGTGGCTCCGAAATTTGGTGTTGGTTCCACTAAAAAAATGCAAGCTCCACCCCGGCGAAATTGCCAAGAGCGCGTCATTGCGACAATAATTTTCTGAAGTGGGGAGCGCGACAGCGCTGCAATATGTGTAAAAGGCGTGACACGCGAAAATTGGGTTCGGGACTCGGGAGAGCAATGTTGCCATCGTAAAGTATTCGAATTTCGAGTAGTACCCTTACAAGTATAAAAATTGGTTCGAATTCGAAGACTTCTGAATTTTGCACTTGGCAACAGTTAATTTGCGTTTGCTTTTCTAGGCGAATCTTTTCGGAAGTGCATTTGAACGTTGTGGGCGTTTTGGTACTACTATTCCATATGTTGGTGAGCAGTAATCCCCATGCTACCTTTTTGGTCATTTTGGCCTCTGTGAATTTTGGCTCTGTGCCAAGACGCTCGGACTTTTCTTTCGATTTGTGGTGGACTTTTTTTCACGGAGCTTCTTATCAGTTTGAACATTATTTGAATATTTCGGCCAATGCACCCAAAGTAACGAGGGATTTTTAATTCGGAAGTTTTTTTGGCCTGTTTGGGCTTTCGAAAAGTTTCTAGAACCCCACTTACAAATGGCTTTAAAAGTCATGGCGTTTTCCGGATATTGTATATATAAATCAGATCTGAAAAGCGATGAGGGCACACCGATACCGCCCGAAATTGCCGCCCAGGTCCAAAGTAGGAAAACTCACTACTCTTGACATTTATCGGCGTTAGCAGTGTTTTTTTGCTCAAAAAGTGCGCACACTTTTCCGAATGAGCCCAAAAAGTTTTGAACTTGTGCGCACAGGCGTGCACACACTTACCGACACAGAGAGAAAAACACTAAACATTTATTTAGCTTTCAAAGATGCTCGAAAAATTGCTCACATTTTCAATTTCATGAAAAATCTCAATTTCCTGTACCCCCGAACACTTGCCGCTACTACTGTTTATGCTGCAAATTTTGATACTTTCAGTAAACATCTTGCCGACCAATATACAAGCACCCGTGGCCCCAACGTAGTGAGAATTTTTCTAACTTGCATATTGCAACAAGCTGCATATTCAAGTTATGAAATAACTGATTGCTAAATTTGAATTTTGAAATTTGTATTTGGAGAAGTTTACAAACAGCGGGAGACCCGTATTCAAATGTTGTCAGGTTTTTTCACCGACCGTTCAAACATTTAAAAATAGAATTTTCAGGGCTGAAAATCAGGTACTTGAATTTTTGTCGGAATCGATTTTCTGAAACTGCATATTTCGATGAGAATTTCAAACCAACGTGTATTTTTGTTTGTACAAAAACATTGATGATTAGCTTGCAACAACCCAAAAATTGTCAAGAAATTGAGCCACGCGGGGGGGGGGGGGGGGGGGGGTCTAGACCCCCCCCCCCCCCCCTTTTGGGATGACAAAATAGAAAATTTTTGCTATTTTTTATAGAAAAAACGAGACGACAAAAAAATTTTCGCGCCTTCGGCGCGATATTTTCGCAGAATAAAACGTCCGAAAAATGTACTGTTGCAAAAATGCAAAAAATTCTTCAACTTGGGGGCCATACGAGACCGTACTGTTTCTGGACTTTTCAAATCTGAATTTTTGAGCAAAAAACGCTCATCATTTTGCTAAATTACAGAATGAAGATAAGCCAACTTTAAATCAATAAAACTTGAAACAAAATTGCACATATCAATAAAACTTTGAAGATTATCATACATTGCACTAATGGTACTATTTTTAAAGTCTTCTGACCCCATCTGGAACCTCTGGAAGTTGATGAGTTTGCAAATTGCCTGGCATCTTATATATAATCAGCAACTCGGTAGGGTATTAAATGCAAAAACAGGCATTTTTATGCTAGACACAACATTTTTCCTGCTATGCGCACCAACAAGTGCACCAAAATTACGGGGCAGTGCACAAGGGAATATGTCCGGCAAAAAAACACTGGGCATTTTTATTTTGAAGCGTGCTCCACTTTTTGGTAAAAATCACCAAAATGGCGTTTTTCATTTTATGGCAAATCGAAAATTCGTGTAAAAACTTACCTATACCAGTGACCACTGGTCGAGCATGGCTCCGGTCTCGCCCGGGGTCAAAGTTGGGGACTTCGCTCCGAAAACGGCGTTTTCCATATTTGGGTATATATGAGCAAATCGACTACGCTCGCCGATGGGCATATCGCCGAAATTGTACTGGGGCCTATTAGTCAAAATTGCGTTTTCACTGATGGAGCATATAACAAATCGACTACGCTCGTTGACAAGTGACCCACTGTAGTCCGCACAGCCTATGGGGTTACAGGGCCTAAACTGCGTTTTCGGCACCAAGTTTTATGAAAAATCGACTACGCTCGTTTCAATGGGTATGCGAAACTTGACGAGGTGACCACTGGTCGCACGACCTATGGGGCCTATTGACCACGACGACACAAAACTGCGTTTTCGGCACGATTTGATTCGGGAATATAGTAAAAAATCGACTACGCTCCATAACGAACCGACGAAGGCGACCACTGGTCACTGCATTGGGACTTGTACTGGTCAAAAATAATAAAACATTGTCGGCGTTTTGTGGAGTATGTGTCCTTTGTTTCAATGAGCACTTGATGGAAGTACTGGCCATTACAGTACCTTGAATTTGCACTGGTCCAAATGGCCTAAAACGTGTTTTCGGCGTTTTGGCGGGAATATGAAAATATCGACATTGTAGATGTCGGCGAAATTTGCCGAGACCGGCGCACAATTCGCATTTTGGATTTTATTGACCACTGGTCAGATGAAACTGCGTTTTCGACGTTTTGGTTGAGAACGCCGTAGTAAATCGGCCACGCTCGTTTCAATGAGCACTCAATAGGAAACCGATGGAAGCCGCAATTACTTTTGCGGCGGGGCCGTATTGACACTGGTCAAATGGCCCTAAAACATTGTTTTTCAGCGTTTTGAGAGAGCTAGAAGCTCCACTACGCGCTCGTTTCAATGAGTATGTGCAGAAGTGACGGTGGTCACTATGACTCGGGGCCGCCACTGGTCAATGACAAAACAACGTTTGTAGGCGTTTTTGAAGAGCACATGTCATCGACCACGCTCGTTTCAACGAGCATGTACCGAAAACCATGGAAAACTTTGAGGCACTACGAGACCTAATCCTGGTCAAATGAATATTTTTCGGCGTTTGAACGAGAACTTTTTACAGTGCATATAATATATCGATTACGCTCGTCTCAATGAGCACATTTCAGATGCGACGGACCCGGAACCGCTGGCACTACAGGCTTAGGTGGTCTCGACCAGTGGTCAAACTCCGCCGGAGGTTTTAGTTGCGGATATTTATAGTAAATCGACAACTTGGCACAGACATGTGCACTTGTCAGAACATTTTGACCACCAAAATTTGCCGTATACGGAAAATTAAGTTATGCCGTCTGAAAACAAAACTTGGATTAAGTTCAACAGAAGGAAATTTCATCACTCTGATTTTTCACTGCAAAATTACTTTTTGATGGGAATTTCGTTCATAGAGGCCCTCCTCTTGCCGCTCCACTCGGCCTCGACCCCTTTGGCAAATCTTAAGGCCAATGTTTAACAACATTGGAATATTGTCGAAATCTTTAAATAAGAGGACAAGAAGTAAAATGCTCCTCCGGAGCATGGAAAAGTAATATGGGTGTTAATTAGGGTGAGGGACACGAAATCAGAAGACTGAAAGTTTTGAAGCTAATATGGGGCTAGGTTCTGAGAAAGAAAGGAGGACTAGTTTGTGAGCGAACTAATATGGGCACCGCGTCATGCCAGGCAACCCATATTCACTTGGCATTAAATGCTTTCATGAATGGACTGTCTATACGTAACATGCATGTATATACAAGAACAGTCAACATTAGAGTGAAAAACTCTGTTGAATGGAAGCAATCTGCAAGATATAATTGGATGACTGCCTGGGCAGACACAGGCCCCAACTATATACCCCCAAATTTAGTTGGACTATGACAAGTATCGGACAGAAACATAGGGATGTGGCAGTAAAAACTGACAGTTCAATCCGGCAGGGTTGCAGTCAAGGACAATCATATAAAAATTTTTCTTTAAATATGCTGTCTATATAAATGCATAAAATGAACAGTAAACTTAGACTTGTCGAGAGAAAAGTCTGACTATATAATACGATTATGGAAGTGCAGATATGCACGGATATAGATATATCATCTAATTTAGAATGTGAACTGTATTTATAGTCTAGAAATTGATATAGATGTTCGAATATAATTTTTACAGCCACGAATATGGGTTGTTCGACGACATGTCTGTATTATTCGCCCACAACCTAGTCTCTCCTTTCAGAACCCTGCATACATATTAAGCATTTTTCTGAGTCCTCTCTCGCAACCTCACCCTATCCACCCATATTACTTTTCCATCGCTAACTCCGGAGGGCATTTTAAAACTTCTTGTATACAGTTTCCGTTTCCAGGTTGAAATTGTACAGTGTTTTAGAATCTGAACTGGGATGGGCCGTGTGTGTCTTGTCTACCACGCAGCCTTCTGGGGCCTCTTGCTGGGACACTGGAAGCCTCTGCCTGCCTTGTCAATTCCTGCACAGCTTCCCTTCTGTCATATTTTGGCATCTGTAAGGATGTTTCTATACAAATACGTATACATATGCGTATGGGTATGTATATATCATAAGTCTGTGCTTGACTACTAATATGTGTGAAAAGCGGAACTTTTCAGATCCTACTGTAGTTTGTATGTCTGTGAAGTTTCAGCCGGCATCACTTACCGTTAAAGTTGCACTTGGAGACCCGACATGGCGTATCAGTGTTTTTTCCCGGTTCTCGATGATTTGTATTGTTCCGCCACTGAATGTTCGCCGCTTTCGGTCTACGTAGAACCCAACCTAAAAGAGCAGCATAGTGTAGTACCCTCTAAGAGGCAAGAATCACAACTTTGCGCCGCAGCACTGCGCCGCAGTGGCGCCACTGCTCACAGCTGTGGTCGTCGCGCTCGTTGTCTTTTTATATTTTGAAATTACATATGTGAACTAACTTGTGAACCGATTCGTCCCCTCCATCACTCACCCCAAAATTTTGTCTGACGTCAAAAGTGAAAAAACCGAAAATGAAAATCTACATTTGAGCTTTGAAGCTCAAATCTTCCATGCAATACGGCACGGAGAATCGCGATCGACAGTTCCCGCTTTGTCGGCGGAGGGTCAAGTCGGGAATTTTTCCACCTAATAGGTCCGTAGGCTCACCTGGCACGCAGGCACTTTGATATAGGGGGTGCCTTGTGTGCCCAGCTCGACATTGATCTATTGCTGGGCTGGTTCTGCTTTGCCGTCCGGGAGGGTCCGAGTCGGAAACCGCGGACGTCCATGGTAGGCCTGGCCTCTCAAAACTTTGTCTAGAGGGTTTTCTTGTGTGCTTCATTCCCGGTATCTATTTTGCCGTCCGACGCTGCCTATATTGCTGAATGAACCGCGAGATGGACGTCCATAGTAGGCTCTACCTGGCCTCTCGCTGTCTGCCGTGGTGTGCCCAGCTCATTCCCGGTATCCGTTTCCCCGGCCGCCCCAACACAGCACTCTACAGCCACTTTGAGCAATACGTAAC
>JASAND010015531.1:0-21894 GCA_030248195.1 Trissonchulus latispiculum
TTACAAATTCCGCCATCATTAATAACCGTTATGTCGTCAATATCCAAAGATCCAAAGTTGCATTTGCGTTTATTTTTCTAAGAACACGAATTTTACTGTGTTTATTACCCACTTTAAAACGTTTATTAAAGTTACTGAAAACCGCTTGCTCAAATTTTTCTCCCCTGAGAACTTCATTAAGGCCGTACGGATATTTAGTTTTAAGCTCTCTGATCCAGAAAGCTTCCCGTTTTAATCGTTTACCGAAAATCGACGCTACAAAGTTACCTGCCTAAAGAAAGAAGCGGCGGCAAACCATTCATGCCAGTTTAGCTTGTTATTTATTATCCTCAGTGTATTTAACGGGGCAACAACTTGTAATGTTAACTTGCAATAAAGTAATGAAACATAGATATAGGATCAGAAAACATCAATAAGAAAAAGTATTTGGACATAACCGTTTATCTGTTACCTATTTCCGGAGCTAGATGAATTATTTTAATAGGGCATCTTGTAATACAGCATTGAAACAAATAAAAATGCTAATAATGATTGTTGCCAATAATGAAATTATTAGTCAATACATAGATATCGTAACATATGTAAACTATATGAGTAGTGCATGCGACCTCTACCAGACTCAATTCTCACACCCGCGGCTCATCAGTGGAGGAGTGTGGAATTCAGTTTTTTTAAAATACTTTTACAAAATCCCCCAAAAAAAACATATACCAAAATTAGTTTCGCCGCCGTGTCGCCTCAAACTAGTGAAAGTTAATTGACACATAAACATGAAACAAGAATTGTGTGACAACATAAAAACCTAAACAAAAACGTCTACTTAGAAAAGTGTATCCAAGAATTTAATGGTGAAATGTCCAAAAGGTTATTAAAATTGTTGTGTTTACATGACTTCAAAAAGTAGCGTTTTAAGCTTCGTGTTTTATAATTCTTTTGTTTAAGCTTCAGATATACTTCTCTAGAAATTTTTAAAAAATCATCAGAATTGCTACACAAATTTGAAATTCTAATAATTTCATTAGCAAAAACGTTGTAACAGCAGAATTTGGAAATATTGCTATCTATTTCTGGCAAACTAACAGCGTTGAACGAGAAAAATTTTCTTTTATCAAAAACCGTAGTTATAAATTTTCCATTTTCTATGTTAATTTTTATATCTAGAACGTCTGCTAGTGAAAAATGATCATTTACTAAGTTCAGTTCTAGATACGCTGGATAAATGAGTTTCCAAAGTTCTAAGAAAATTCCGCCATCATTAATAACCGTTATGTCGTCAATATCCAAAAGATCCAACGTTGCATTTGCGTTTATTTTTCTAAGAACACGAATTTTACTGCGTTTATTACCCATTTTAAAACGTTCATTAAAGTTACTGAAAACCGCTTGCTCAAATTTTTCTCCCCTGAGAACTTCATTAAGGCCGTACGGATATTTAGTTTTAAGCTCTCTGATCCAGAAAGCTTCCCGTTTTAATCGTTTACCGAAAATCGACGCTACAAAGTTATACCTGAATAAGAAAGAAGCGGCGGCAAACCATTCATGCCAGTTTAGCTTGTTATTTATTATCAAGTGTATTTAACGGGGCAACACAACTTGTAATGTTAACTTGCAATAAAGTAATGAAACATAGATATAGGATCAGAAAACACCAATAACGTTTTGTTTTTAACTTTTTCACTTTGAGCTTCGCAAAGTCATAACACCAACTAAACTAGGTTCACCTAAAGTTATTGCTTCCTCCACACCAAGATTACGTAGAAAATCCCGCTGGTGGTACTACCACCCTCAATACGGTCAACCTCTGCTTAAATACGGCAGGTCCAGTAACTGGCGTTGGTCCATAGTTGCGTGTCTTCGGCTCGCTTACAGCTGCCAGGTTTTTCGGCCCACACAGGAACGGTCCGCTTTAGACATAAACAAACCGTTTCCCATGGCAAAGTTGGCTTGTAAAATCTTTCTTAATTGTACACTTCAATCGGTTGCAGACAGTTTGGGATATATCTTGTACAATAATAATTAGTTTCGCCTTGAGCTCTCCAACGAGCAATGTCTATGATGACCACTTGAATTCAACCCTACCAAATTCAATTCATCCAAAAATAGATGGAGTATTTTTCGACGTATTTTGTTTTGGGGCTATTTAGCACTTAGAGGCTAGTCGATAAAGGACATTTGGTTTCTAGCACAATACTGGATTCGTTGTTTTGACTGTATACAGAGAATAAATGTCACCGAAGTGAACATTTTTGCTTTTATAACCATTGAGCTATTTCTACTGGCTTGGTTCAGTCAGTATGTAAATAAACCAACAAATGCATAATTTAGATTCAGACACTAAAATATAAAATTTAGAAAAAGGATTACATGTATAAACGGTTACAAAATCATCCCTAACAAGTTGAGCTGTCATCCATCACTTGCTGCAAAGTAGATGTCTCAATGTTCACCACGGAATTTTTACATTGGTTCTTCACAGCTCTATTCGCACTGTTCTACAGTCTACTGTTTCTGACCTGTATCAAAAGCAGCTCCAGGTCGGGTCGAAGACACCGGAAAAGAAAACCGAAACCGGGTTCGAAACCCGGGGAACGAATGGCCCATAATATTGACTATGACCACCTTCAGCCGCTCTCCCAGCCGCTGGAAGTAAAGGAAAATCCAGATAAGGAGGATCTAATAAAACGAAATAAGCTGGTGAAGGATTCCCGAAATATCGACTATGACACGGTCTATGACATGAAAAAGTATAAATATGATCTGCAAAAGGTGGGTCCCTGTTAGGGGTATTTTTTCCTACGTTTGGTGAAGAAAACCTAAATTAGAAAACTTAAGCTTATAACTTAAATGCTTTTGATAAAGAAAACTTAAATGAAGAAAACTTGAATCCTAATCTGAGAATAGTAGATATTGTACCTCATCTTTATACTTGTGGAAGATGTAGAATTCTGGAGCAATCTTTGAGCGAAAACTTTATGATACTCAAGTCTGATGTGTAAAAATAGGCGGTTATTTTTTTAATTTGGTGCGTATATAATTCATGGCAAGTTAAGCGTATAGGGCACCTACTACCCCACGACCGGGTTAAGATTTTTTGATACAACTGCAGTTGAAATCGAAACTGTTTTCCTATGAAATTGGGGGCAATGAAATAGAATTTTAGGAGAACTGGAGTTGCTTAGCTGATCAAATTCCTGAAAAAATTCCGAAAAATCAGAACTTAAGCACATCCATCTCTCAGAAAAAACCGTTTTTTAGGGGCAGAAGTTTTGAGCGGGCCTGGATTTAATTCTATGGGAAGTCCCCCAAGCCCACTTTCTCAAAAACATAGTTGTACAAATATGTAATGTGTGTACCCATTGGCTCTCTCCTGTTTCGGACAAAGGCTTTGCCTTAGTGACTGCAGGCAGGCGTTTTCAATAATTTTTACAACTGAACTGAATAACACGTTAAGTTTTTCATAGGTTCCAAAGGGCATTTTCACATTCACGGTAGAGGAGAGTAGATTTAAACATAATTTTATTAACTGTTTAACTCTAGCTAGAGATCTCCTCTTTCAACTGTTTCATGAAAAGTATAGAGTTAATTTTAATTCTACTCTATACTTTCTTGAAAAGGCACTTAGATTTTAGATTTTAGTCTATGTGTGCTTTCTGATAAATTTGGAATGCTGTCTGCGCCATATGATCCGTTCGAAAAAGTTTGTGGGTATCTTGCAGGAATCAATTAGTCTGCGGGTCGTGCGGGGCGGGTACCAAAACTGGTACTCACTGCCAAATTCATACTCAAAGTTAAATTCTGACTAAAACCTATGGTATAATACCTGAAATAGCTTTTGCGCACACACACACACACACACACACACACACACACACACACACACACACACACACACACACACACACACACACACACACACACACACACACACACATACACACACACACACACACACACACACACACACACAAACACACACACACACACCCACACACACACACACACACACACACACACACACACACACACACACACACACACACACACACACACACACACACACACACACACAAACAAACACACACACACACACACACACACACACACACAATATATATCATTTATCGTTTTAACTTTTTGCTTTCAGCAGTTTTGCCTATTGGGTTCGTGCTTGAAGTTTACAGTTTTGATTTGTGACTATGTTTGATGGTTTGCTTTATTTTTGATAGCTGATAATTTTGTTTTAGATGAATGTCAGCCAGAAAAGACCCGGTTGAACCAAATGAAGATTCCAACGGAATGTAATTGGAAGAACCACTTTTGTAGCAATTAGTTGTGATATCTCATGGATAACATTTATATGCTATAAAAACTGTTAATAGCAGATTGTGAAAACTATACATTTAAGTATAAAAATAATAAACTATACTATACTATACATATCGTTTCGGGTTTGAACAAAACTTGTCGCAAAATCAAACAAACCTTAGGCTCAACTTAAAATTACTTTTCCGTGTAGCAACGACCGAAACACTCAGCCTTACATAAGCATAGTCTAACAATCAGTTTGTTACCAAAATCCTAATTAACTAATCTCATTCAAACGAATAGAATAAATTTCCTGAAAATCAATTCGTATAATTTCCAAAAGGTAGTACCTAAGCTTGCCTAGCATTCACCCATTAATAGTAAGTAGCATACAATGGTTTTTTGTAGCACAGAAGCTCAAGCTTCAAGCAAGTCAAAGTTTTTGTAAATAACATCCTTGTTACGGCTCACTTTTCTACATATGCGATTCTACTGTGTTAAAGTTTCAAGAGAAACCAGTACTAATACACACAAAGTAATTTGCTCAAATTGATAGCGTATATTTGCAAGACAACACATACAGCGCGGCAGATACACATATGGCCCCTGTACGTACGTCAAGGTTTGCAAATTTTAAAGTTAAACCATGACTTTTAAATTTGAAGTCCATAATTTCAAATGTAAATTGACGTTCTTAAAAAATAAATAATTTTTTCTCATTAGTTGGCGGGGGGCTTAAAGAAATACGTTCGAAGAGTTACAGCTCAGACGCAAAAACAGTTGTCCAAATTTTCAGATGCAGCGGTTTAAAACCGGTAATCGTTAAAAATTTCACTTAAGGTGGTGATTCCTTTTGGGCACATATTGTTATTTGGCGGCATCAATCAAGATGAAATTTGATGAAACTTTCCGAAATAAGTTCTTTTAGCGTTCTAACACCCTCCGCGCAATCCCGATTCAAAAATTCGAGATTTCCGGTCAAAGTGGTTTATCCAAATTTCTGAACGAATGGCACCTGCTATACAGATATGACTATATACATTCGAAAGATCTCAATGAGCTTCACATTTTTGCTTTTTAAAGCAAGTGTCTAGCTTTTCTCTACAGTGAGATATAGCCGATTTTCTTGTTTTGGCGTCGAAAACTTGTCATTTTTGCAGAAATCAAATAATCCAACATTTTTTGAACTACGCAAGCCGTAAAATCAAACTAAGGGCATCGATCTGAAGGCCTCACAGGGTCAAATTATCCGACGCATGATCGTCTTCCAACTGCTATCCTGTAGGCTGTTATCATAAAAAATGTAGTTTTTGCAAAAACACGACCAATTTTTTTCCAAAGATTGTGGAGCATTCACAATGCAAGCTGGAGGGCTGCTACTGAACAAATGTGTTCTGCACAAATATACCCAGGGACGATTTTTTAGTTGCCCCGATTGCTGCTTTCTAGCTAAAGTAATCGCTTGGCAAATTAGGAAAAAGTAGGCAAAATACAGGTTACGCACACATTTCAGCTTATTTCTCTATAACGAAGAGCGATTTGACAATGAATAAAAAATCGTCTCCAGCTACTTGATGGAGGTATCGAATGATATAACCTGTCTCGCGAAAAAATTTACTTGAGTCTGCAAAAATTCTGCAAAATTATACTTCTTCTAAAACGTGTTAAAAATATTTGAAAAAAGGAACATTAGTTTCGTGGCATGTATTAAAAAGAGAAAGTTTTGGGCCTTAAACGAAGTGTATCAGTGCCACGAAAATTGTCCAAAACAATTTAAAATGTTTTCAAAACAACTTGTCATTTCTACATTTTCCAAGTTTAATCCTATTTTATCAAACTCAATGAATAGAAACTGACAGCTTTAGCTTTTAGTTTCCCCAAATACTTTTATCCAAAAATTACCAGAGCAAGCAGCTTACTTCACCTACCAATCTCACTAGAACCCAAAAATAATTAATTCCAATCAAATCTACAGAAAATCCCTAAATACCGACAACTCTTACCCAACTACAGGACCTACGAGACTTATTCTTTACTGAGGTAACAACACAGAGAACCGAGTTGCACAGTAAATATTTGAATTCTTCACATGGACAAAAACCATTCTCGAAATCCTTTCCGTCTGTAGCCCGCTTGCAATTTTATATTTTAATTCATAAATTTAAAGTTTTTAAATCAGCCTCCAAAAACAAAAACTAAATTCAATCCTTTTTGCACCATTCTTTATCTGAAAAAATTTAAAATATTACAGGCTACAGCCATTCCAAACTAACTACAAAAACGGTCACTTGATTTTCTAGATTTTGCACCATGCAACTTTTAAATCTCACAACCTTAGAACCTATTTTTGTGGCATAAAATTTATCATTTTCCCAAAAACTATTTAATCAAATCGTCGAATTTCTAAATTTTTTCAAAGCAAAATCACCAATATACGTACAGCGAGATCTGTGGAGAATAACCATAATAAGGTAAGTAAAAAAGAATACAGTCTCATTTCCAACGTATTTTTATATAGCTTCATAATTCTACCACAACAATTACGTAATTAATTACTCTTAATTTAATTAACATTACGCAATCAATTCATAGGGAGGACTAAACACAAATACTACAGTAACTAGATAATAACAATAAGAACAGAACAACAACCAAAGTTAGTATAATACGAACACGATTATAATATGAAAAGGACCAGTATCAGGACTGAATTTAACAATTAAATCAGATTTTAATTTAAATTAAATTTAAATTGCGCTTTAAAACCGAACTCAGTTCACAAAACACTATGTACGATTTGGTACAGAAATTTTATTATCTTTGTGATTGCATTATTTATTTGCAGTTTCTGTACTAATAATAATTTCTGTAATAATTCTAATAAGCTCTCTTCTAACGGTCTACCCAGAAATAATTTCAATAAAAACAAATTTCTCAGTAAGTTAAAACACAATTGCAATGGATTGTTCACTAAACTGCATGCTCAATTGACATTACACATACTTTACTGCAACAGACACAAAAAGCACAGAAAAAAGCACGAATACAGAGACACATAATCTAAACAGGGAGCTGTACTATAGTTACCTACTTACAACATCTCTATACTACAGTATATATCATATTAATTAAAAATTAGTTACGAATGCAGAATTAAACTGAAGCAATTAAAAAAGCAGCCAATACGATAACAGCACGCAACAATACGAGACACAAGCACGATTAATGAAGAGTAACAGCACAAAGCAAACACAACGAACACAATAGAATTCACGAAACCATACAAGGACACAAAAATGAGTGTAAAGGGGAATTTTTCAATTTAAAATCACTTGCATAACATTTTTATTTAATACAAAAAATGGAAAAAACTAACACGAACTCGACATCAAAATAATGACGTATTTTATCCAGTCACTACAATACTAACAGTATTGTAAAGTTAGGTAACATTTAGCTTCAAATTGTAGGCAATGCTTAGATATACCCTGAAGTTCCACATATACGTATACAACATGCGTCTGGATGCTAAAAACTAACACGTTAGAGAGCAGAATGTTAGTTCATTAAATTTCGAAAAATGGTCAAATACAAACTGAAAAAACACATAGAGATTCTAAATTTTGAAAAAGAACAGGAAAGTCAAATAACTGTTGTAACATCAGCAGTCACCCCCCCCCGACACACAGTTTAGGCAGATCTAAAGTACAACTTAAGTACTTACATATTAGAAATACGCCATACCGCCGCTACAACAAGCCTGTGCTAATTGTGACAATAATAAAAATTACTAATTAAAACGTCTTCACAAGAAGAAAATGTTTTAAAGTGCGCAGCTTTAATGGTAACCAAGAGTCAGTCACTGCATGCAACAATTAGTTAAAATCAAAATTTTTCCACACTGGCTAAAAAGACCAATCAATATTATGTTTAAAACTCGTAATTAGACATTTTTACTACACTACTATGTACTACAGTAGGTAAGTACATTAGTTCCGATTATCTAAAATACACACATTTATAAGTTATAATAGGCAGTGATATGGTAATATAAGAACAATGGATATTTGAAAAAACCAAACTAGGCATTTTTCACTGCAAGACAGTCAAAAAAGTGACAATGGAGTGACAAGGGAAATTTCAAAAGATGATAAATTTCTGGAATAAGTGCAAAAAATAAAAAAACCCAGCTGAATTTAAAACAAAAATGCTTTTGTTGACTGACTTACACACCCTGATTTTCCCTCCACAATTATTGTAGCCCCGTACCCCGCCCCTATAAACACAAACAACTTTCTTTCTGTCTTTAAATCTTTATTGTGAGTCAACAAAATATAGCCTTTCTAAACGGAGAACTTATGGAGCAATCAGATAAATAAGATTATGTTATAGTCATGACAACCAAGACTTATACTTTGAACCA
Organism: Trissonchulus latispiculum; assembly: GCA_030248195.1. Lineage (NCBI taxonomy): Eukaryota > Metazoa > Nematoda > Enoplea > Enoplida > Ironidae > Trissonchulus > Trissonchulus latispiculum. The sequence goes on from JASAND010015531.1 coordinate 8,729, forward strand.
TAAAAATGAGTCTTAAACTTACCTCTTATTTCCCGTCGTGTAAGCAAAACTTAACAGGCATGCTCTCTAGTAAGCACACACATAGGCTACACCCCTAAGATTTTTCCAGCAAATAACCAGCTAAAAATAGCTACAACACCATCTTCAGTTAAACCAGAAAAAATTCTTCACCCAATCGTAACTGTCAATCAAATTACGGGGAGTAAATGCCTACACAATAAAAATAAAAACACTGAATTTCAGAAAGATAAACAAATACGTGTCAAAACAACAACTCTAGAGCCAACGATTAACGATTAGCTAAACACGAAGACAAATGCTACTACGTACATTACTATATTAATAGAAAAGATATATATTTTCACAGAAATAATCTGGCAAAAAACAAATTAACAAACATAATGCACAAAACAGCAACAAAAGCAATCGCAGCATGATTATCGCAAAAAACAGAATTTCAGAAACAAGAAAAAATTTTAAAAATTGTGTAACAATTCTACACAGAATATTTGATTAAGTGTTTATCGTTTCCCACCACCCAAGCCTAAAAGCAGACCTCAAAACGTATGTAAATTTCGCTGCCAGCTAGGCATATACGTAGCTACATTTACATAATCAAATACATACTTAGCAGCAACTACATAACCTAATAAGACTTACAGCATGATTCGAAAAATAAAAGACACAACTTACCTACATAAATAGACAAAATGTTAAACTTAATGATATATATATATATATATATACGTATCATAGGGGTCGCGGCAGCGACCCCTATAATATGTGTGAAAAGTGGCTGGAGACAGTGTAAAATGAGCTGCGCAGAAGCTGCGCAAAATCCTGCGCAGATCCTGCGCAGATTTCATGCGCAAATTGTAGAGCACATCGAGTTTAGTATGTCTGTGAAGTTTCAGCCCCGTATCACTTACCGTTAAAAAGTTGCGCCCCGGACCGGTTATGGCGGCGATGTTTTTTTTTTTCCGGTTTCTCCTATTTGATGGTTGTATTGTACATAATGTTCGCCGCTTTCACGTGATCTGCAGCGGTGGGCCAACCTAAAGGGCTATGGGGTCTAGTAGTACCCTCTAAAGAATTTAAGAATCACAACTTTTTTTGCGCCGCAGCTGCGCCGCAGTGGCGCCGCAAAGTCGGCTCATAGCGAAAAGTGACCATTTTTGTGGTCGTCGCTCAGGTCGAACGTTACGAGCTGGAGCTGATTTCTTTTTATATTCAGAAATTACATATATTGAACTAACTAACGGTCCAGGTTGCGTTTCTCTATCACTTCCCTAGCGACCACAGTGGCCCGTCAAATATGGCGAAAATTCGAAAAATGAAAAATCGAAATTTCTCGCTATCTATTTAACTTTGAACGCTCAAATCTTCCATACAATGGTTTTCTGGCACGGGGAATCGATTCCCGCAGTCAGTTTTACCGTCAGACCCACCCATCTTGCTGGGCTGGTTCCACTTTGCCGTCGGGAGGGTCAAGTCGGAAACCGCTTCCTGGAGGTCCATAGTAGGCTTTACCTGGCCTCTCAAAACTTTGTCTATAGGGGTTTTCTGGTGCGTCCAGCTCATTCCTGGTGTCCTTTTTGCCGTAGGACTCATCCATCTTGCTGTGCTGGTTCCACTTTGCCGTCTGGAGGGTCATGTCGGAAACCGCTTCCTGGAGGTCCATAGTAGGCTCTACCTGGCCTCTCAAAACTTTGTCTATAGGGGTTTTCTGGTGTGCCCAGCTCATTCCCGGTATCCGTTTTGCCGTCCGACGTACCTATTTTGCTGGGCTGGTTCCACTTTGCCGTTTGAAGGGTCAGTCGGGTGGGGGGTCAAGTGGTCGAAAATAAAATTTTTCAAAAGTGGTCAAATTTGGTACCAAATGAAAGCCCTAAGCGAGCTGAGCAACTTTTGTCATAGAACTGCATGCTCAAAGTGGCTGTAGAGTGCTGTGGTGGGGTGGGGTGGGGACTTAGGCGATTTTCGGTCAAAAATGAAAGTTTTCCAAAGTGGTCAAATTTGGTACCAAATGAAAGCCCTAAGCGAGCTGAGCAACTTTTGTCATAGAACTGCATGCTCAAAGTGGCTGTAGAGTGCTGTGGTGGGGTGGGGTGGGGACTTAGGCGATTTTCAGTCAAAAGTAAAATTTTTCAAAAGTGGTCAAATTTGGTATCAAATGAAAGCCCAAAGTGAGCTGAGCAACTTTTGTCATAGAACTGCGTACCCAAAGTGGCTGTAGAGTGCTGTGGTGGGGTGGGGTGAGGACTTAGGCGATTTTGGGTCAAAAATAAAATTTTTCAAAAGTGGTCAAATTTGGTATCAAATGAAAGCCCTAAGTGAGCTGAGCAACTTTTGACATGGAACCATCCACCAATATTTGCTGTGCCAAATAACGTCACGTGCCCATGAAACTTTTGTCTTTACTTCTTCAACCGGAATTTAAAGGATATATACGTATACCTATTTATATTTATTATATATTTAAAGGATATTTAAAGGATATATATATACGATACAGCCAACACACACATATTATCCTCTTTTGTGCGGAGCATTTTTGTTACTTGTATATATATACCATTGCGCTGAGGGTAAGCTAGTCGGATAAAAAGGGTCTGTCATAAAATGTAGGATAAGCACAATGTGGGGGGAGGGTATCAGGAATGAAACAACAGGAAGGGGGGGGGACAGAACACCTAAACAATAAGAGGGTAAGGGGGGGTTAAACAAAGGAAAATCTTGGGGGGGGGGGGCGGCAGAAATTATTCGGTTTCGGGCGGCAGCTATTCATCAACCAGGAGTTCAAAGTGGACCATTCCAAGTTTCTCTTGACGATCGTGCACAATGTTGTAGGCATAGGCCTTACATTCCACCATGACCAAAACGCCTTTAGCTAGGCCCGTAAATTTGACAAAAACCTGAAAAGAAAACCACAGAAAACACAATCAGAGAAGGAATCAATGTCAAAGATAAGAAAAAAATAACAACAATAAAGAACAACAACTGTATTAACTGTATATATAAATTAGAAGAGTCTAGGAAGAGAACGTAACAGCCGGGTTGACACAGCTTAACGGAGACACAGAATATAGCCTAAGTCTCAAAGCATTTTATTTTTACAAATTCCCAAAAAATCGCCATTTCTCCAAGTCTTAAAGTTCAGCAGACGTGGTAGTATACCTCAAGAGCCCGTGGGTGCGTGTGTGTTAGTAGTTTTGTTTAAATTCTAAACAAACAAACAAACAAAATGCATGAAAACATTAGACGTAGAAAAAAGGAAGCTAAGACTTACGATAGGGGAATGATAGACTGGATATTTTTTGTAGGGGAAATATTTCGCCCCAAATCCGCTCGCAGGATAATATTCCACCTCTCCAATGTTATCTTCATCTGCATAATACTGAAACAGGAAACAAGGAAACAAACCGTTGCAAGCATGTATAGGCTCGCTAGCAAGGGAAGAGTATAGGTCTAACTAGGGTTATCTTCGGGCCGTGTAGCGGGTTCCGGGCCCTGGGCCGGTCCCGGAAAATTAGGTGTTGGGCCCGGCCCGGCTCTGGCTGAAAGTCCGGCCCGCTTGCCCACCGGGCCCACCGGGCCTACCGTGCTCACCGGGCCAGCCTGGCTAATCGTGCCTGCCGGGCTCAGTTTGCGAGTCTGGGACTTCATGCGGCCCGGACTTCAGAGTCTGGGCCTATCACTTGGTAGCTGGCTCCGGGCATAGTAGCGAGCCCTGGGCTCCGGGCCGGCTGATAATCTAGGCCCGGGCCTGAGCCCGGTCCGGTCAATTTCTTATAGGTCTAACCCCTCCCCCCCTCCGTCCGAATAAGGTACAAGGCCTAGCGCCGTCAGGGACGAGGGGTAACCAAGCATGACCGAAAAACGTTTTTGCTTTTTAGATTAAAAAAGTTCTGTAGTTTATGGCCTGCAGTCTCTTTAAATGAGGCAGTTCTTGTTTGATTTACATTTGATGCATGATGTTGTATATAATACCTTTGATTGTAGCTTTAACGAATGCTTTACTTATTCGGTTGACGTTGGAACGAGGGGCAAAAATAGCATGTCTATTAGACCAAAGCCACGTACTGGTAACTAGTTTTTTTATAGAGTTTCTACTATCTTCCCGAAGAGATCGTTTCATCAAATTTAAGTGCTTTTAAGCAAAAGTTGTTGTTGTTGAAATTTGAACCGCAGCTTCATAGTTTATGCGGGGGCGTGCACTACAGGAACAATAGTCCCTTGCATGCTAAACTTTTATATCAGAGTAAAATCACGTGACTTTGTAAAATTCTTGTGTTGACTGTGACTCAAATTCCAGGACCACCTAACTTCCAGCGACTATGTAAAAAAAGGTAAAGTGACCCCTGGAGAGAACTCCAACCTACAGAAGGTTATAGGGTGCCGGTGCTTATCCCCGGATTCACAGCCCGAAGCCAGGAGCGACAACTCTAATGTTGACTACATCTGTGGAAGGGGGGGCCAGCCCTTCATCAGGCATTACGCCAGAACACAGACTTTTACCTTCCCACCGCAGTGGTTTCCATTTACCGACCAGTTAAGGATGGACAGCTGGGTTGGCTGGAGCCCACGGAGAACCGATATGTGCTTAGTCCCTTGTTCAAGGGGATTTGCGAAAGCCTTGTGGCAGCGGGGGTTCGAACCTAGGACCCTAAGATCTTTAGTCGAACACCTTACCACTCGGCTATCGCGGCACATGTATATGTAATTATATTATTATTATATAATACTTTTTATACATACGTACGTACGTATATATAAATGTCTACTAACCCTACCACGGTTTGGCCGCTTGCCAGCACCAGCTTTGCCGTGGTAGATGTAATACACGGTTGTATGCGGACGCGGCATCGGGGTGGGGCGGCCGCGGAGAAAATCACGCTGCTGTAATAAACTAAAAGCCAATACTAACCCAGTGTGATTTACTTGCGGCCCTGAGTGAGTGATGAATTAGTGAGTTAGTGCCGTGACGGCCGAGTGGTTAAGGCGTACGACTTCGAATCCAATAGTCCGAGGTTCGAATCCCAGCTGCCACAAGGCTTTCACAAATCCCCTTGAGCAAGGGACTAAGCACACACTGGCTCGCCGTGAGCTCTAGCCAACCCAGAAAAAAACACTAACAAGCACAATCAAATTTTCAATTGAAGGAGCCTACTTCGTGTGCCAATTGCGACATTCGTGAACGTTGGCGAAACGATCGAACAGTTTTACCCTTCTCGCGCAGGGGGTGCCTACTGTGTATTTCGTTGGTAAAGATAGAAAAAAAAACTACTGTATAATATATACACTCTTGATAATATACATACCTCGCCCTCACAATTGACAGCCACATCCCCCGATATATAACGATCTTTACCGTGTTGTTGACCCAAAACGACATCCGGGACAGAACCATCAGGGAACGGAACCGGTTTCCAGCCCATCAACTGAAAACAGGACACAGAGAAAAAATGAAAACAATTGTGGCATAGATAAAGCGCGGGGTTTAATAGGATTATGGGCGTGGGCGCACAGTCAACGCTCAACAGCTAATCATATTTAAAGCAAAGCTTTTAGCATAAAAATATACGTACGTACGTATATACGTCCTGACAGGTCTGTCCTATGAACACTACGGAATGAATATTGTTACTCTAAGGATAGTCTGTGGCTTTTCCCCATTATACAAAGGTAGGCATAATACATACGTATACAAGAACAAAAATTGCTCCTTCGTCGCATGTAAAATACAGATGAGTCTTCGTAGGCAGGTTGTACATAAGCAAAAACGAGCCTGTAAAATACATATGAGTTCCGTAGGGAGGTTGTTAATTAAGGAAAACAAGTTGCAACCGCTTAACATATGAGCCTGTCCTACAACGAGGCTCATATTGGCGTATGTCATAATACGAATAATTTGCAGATATATATTTTACTTTTATATAAATACATACTGCATAAAGCTTTTCATTACAAATTGCCCTTCACATAGCTTGTTGATCAGTCATTATAGTGTGCATATGCTCAATACGGTACGCCATGAGGCGCTCTGACTCAGAGCCAAGTGGGAACGCATTCTGCGTGTGTATAATGTGAAAGTGTTTCGAGAATGCATTAGGTGTACCGTGTACCACAGCGTATCCCGAAATATTAGGTGTGCCATAGTATTTCAGGAAACATCAGGTTGCATGTACAGTTCAGCTTGAGCAGTCGTAGTTCACTTCAGTCCATTTCTTCTGGGCCACAACGTCTATTCCTTTTTTCCGTAATGTGGATGAAGCTGAGGTTCTTTAATGAGGCTTTAATGTGGAATGCACTGTGACGCCAATATGAGCCTCGTTGTAGGACAGGCTCATATGTTAAGCGGTTGCAACTTGTTTTCCTTAATTAACAACCTCCCTACGGAACTCATATGTATTTTACAGGCTCGTTTTTGCTTATGTACAACCTGCCTACGAAGACTCATATGTATTTTACATGCGACGAAGGAGCACTTTTTGTTCTTGTTTTCCATTATTTTATATATGTATGCTCCTGAAGACAAGACAAGACAAGACAAGACAAGACAAGACAATTTACTTGAAAGAGAAAAATAAACAAGTTAGTACACAAATTTTATTAGCATCGAACAAGAAAAGGTTATATATAGTTCAATAATTGCATAATACATATATACGCACTCACATGTTTATATTAAATTTCAAGAAGGACGAGAGAAGACCAGCACTGGTCATCTAAGCCCCCGCCCTATTAAAAAAGCACCCAAATCTAGTTCTTCGATTTTTTGCCTGAAAATATTTACAGTGGCTGCATTAACAACTTCTTTAGGCAGTGAATTCCAAAGCTTAACTACCCGCCAACTGAAGAAATTCTGTGTTACGACTAATCGTGGTCGTTTAATTGGTTTAAGTCGAAGTCCATGCCCTCTAGTCCCGCCATCTGGACAATACTCGAAAAAGTCAGAAAATTCCAAATCGATTTGATGTCGAACTATCTTAAAACATAACACAGCATCATTTATTAATCTACGATATTCCAGACTGTGCAAGCCCAAATTTCTAAGCCTTTCAATGTAAGATAAATTACCCATTCCTCTCAACCGTTTCGTGAATGATCCTTGAACATGTTCTACCTTATCTATGTCCTGCAACAAATACGGTGACCATACTGGTGTATTATACTCAACAAGAGGTCTCACATAAGTTTTAAACACTTTTACCAGTAAACTACGATCTCTAGTTTGAAAAGATCTGAAAATTCTAGACGCTAGAATTAATGCTGACCTATTTATTTTCCGACAATACTGACTAACCTTCTGGTCCCCCGTTAGAAGCACTCCCAAGTCAGAAACCGTGTTTACATTATCCAGTCGATTCCCGCCAATATGCAAGTTAAGCAATTGACTACCCCCAATAGAAAAAGCATGACACTTAGGAACAGAAAGGTTAAGTTGCCAATTTACGGCCCACTGATAAACAGCACTTAGATCATTTTGTAATCTATTACACAAACAGGATTTTGGACATGAAATAAATATCTTAGCAAATAATTCAACTGTACTGTGAGATACAACAGTAGACAAATCATTTATATAAAGCAAAAACAGCAGAGGTCCTAGCACCGATCCTTGAGGCACCCCACTGGTGATTGGTATGGTTCCCGACAACACTCCATTTACATTTACTCTGTGTGTACGTTGGTCCAAAAAATTTTTAATCCAGCCCAATAAACGACCCGTAACCCCATACCTTTCCAATTTATACACTAGTTTGCCATGCGGAACCGAATCGAAAGCACGAGCAAAATCTATAAACACACAGTCAATCCTGTTTCCAATATCCCTGGCTAGATACCATGAATGCAAACATGTTAGCAGATTTGTTAAGGTTGATTTAGCCTTCCTAAATCCGTGCTGATACTTGCTGATCAATCTATTTTCAGATAAAAATTTCCACAAATCCTCTACGATTAAAGTCTCTATATGTATAGATATCTTTCAACAGCAAGCAAGACAACCACAGCTTACACTCTACAGCCACATTGGGTACGCAGCTATACAAAAGTTGCTCAGCTCGCTTAGGGCTTTCATTTGATATTACATAGGTATATATATACCAAATTTGACCACTTAAGGAAAATTTTAGTTTTGACCCAAAATCACCAAGTCCCCACCCCACCCCACCACAGCACTCTACAGCCACTTTGAGCATGCAGTTCTATGACAAAAGTTGCTCAGCTCGCTGAGGGCTTTCATTTGATACCAAATTTAACCACTTTTGAAAAATTTTAGTTTTGACCACATGACCTCCCACCTACCTGACCCTCCAGATGGCAAAGTGGAACCAGCACAGCGAGATGGGTGGGTCCGACGGCAAAAAAGATGCCAGGAATGAGCTGGGCGCACCAGGAAACCACTATAGACAATGTTTTGAGAGGCTATGTACAGTTCTATATGGTGTTCCCGGAAGTCGGTACCGACAGGACCCTCCAGATGGCAAAATGTAACCAGCACAGCAAGATGGGTGGGTCCGACGGCAAAACGGACACCGGAAATGAGCTGGGCGCACCAGAAAACCCCTATAGACAAAGTTTGGAGAGGCTAAGTAAAGCCTACTATGGACCTCTGGAAAGCGGTTACCGACTTGACCCCTCAGACGGTCAAGTGGAACCAGCCCAGCAACTTGGGTTAATCGGGCAGCAAAACTGCTAGCGGGAATCGATTCTCCGTACCAAAAAACCTTTGTATGCAAAATTTGAGCCACCCATGTAGCAAAATAAGCGAAAAAATTAAGTTCAAAGTTCGACCCAAAATTCACCAACTTTGGCCGGCCAGTATATACCGAAAAATTACGCACAGAGACGGAAAATCATATAGCATTTGAACGACCCCGATATGTGTACTGTTTGACCATATAGTCAATATTGCCCCATATATAGCCCAGTCTGACTTATTAAGGCGCCTTTGAAGCATACTTTTTGGCCATTTTAGCGTTTTGGCCGACTTTGTCCCCCAGTCAAAAATTTTTTCCGGGTCCGGGAGGCATAAAAACTAGCTTATTTTCTTATTTTCGATTTGTACTACAAGAATATATATGGGTTTCATAGGCAAAATTTTTTCTATCTGTAGTTATTCAAGCTACAAAACCCCATTATGAGACATCAAAAGCGAGAAACCGGAAAAAAAGAAAAAACACAATTTTCGTAAGCGATTTTTGGCGCAACTTTTTAACGGAAAGTGGTACGGGGATGAAACTTGGCAAATATACTAAACTCGACACGTACAATTTTTGCGCACATAATCTGCGCAGGAATCTGCGCAGCTTCTGCGCAGCCTTGTTTTACACGGTCATTCGACCATTTTCACTCATATTATAGGGGTCGCTACCGCGACCCCTATGATACACATAATACAAGAATAAAAATACTCCTATGGAGCGTGTAAGATGCAATATGGGTGACATTAGGTTGTAAATGGACAGAGGATTAGGTTTTAAAACGTTAATATGGGAGGGGCAGGTTGTAAATGTCAGGAGGACTAGGTTAAAAGCGCACTAATATGGACCGGCTTCTCTGAACAACCCATATTCGCGGAAACTGCCCAGACTGATGCCAGCGGCAGTTCTTCAGGAACAGTTTACCAGTTTGTCAGCATAACTGACTCAGCAACAATTCTTAATAATTACTTAAAATAATATGCATTAACTTAATATTACAACAAACGCAGAAAATTGATGGCAGTGCGCAGGCAGACATGGGCAGACTGGATTTCCACAGCCTACACCGGCAGCAGCTTTGCGTAGTCAATTGAAACCGGCAGAAAAAAAATCCGTAGTTTGGTCAAATTCACAATTTGCACGCTACACGGAATAACCCTTTAACATTGAAAAATCTTTTCATTTAAAAATATATATATATATATATATATATATATATATATATATATATATATATATATATATATGTACACCTAATAATTATCGTAACTTTCTGCGGTCCATGGCGCAGTGCCCCAAATTTTTTTGCGTAATTTAGGCGCCGCGCCTAGTTTTTACGGCGCAACGAAAGAAAGATCAAAGAAGAACATGCTACATAAACAAAGGTACGACGCCGTCGGCATCTGCTTAGAAAAAATTAAAAAATAAGATGCGATGAGATACAAGGAATTGTTTCAAGAAAGCTTTTAAGAAAGAAAGAAAGACAAGAAAGACATTAACCACAAAGAGCAATCTTTCATTGTGGGAATGGCGGGGGTCTGGGGTCGGCAGCCCCCAGCTAAACAATTAGAAAATTTTTTAAGATTTTAGCTCCAGATCGCATTTTCTAAGCATATTTTGGCGGAAACATTTCTGCGTACTGTGGCGCAACGGCCCAAAAGTTTTTGCGTATTTCAGAAAAAAATTGCATAATTTCGCAGTTTGTTGCGCAAAAACACAGCTCGTGTATTTTTTTATGTTGCGGAGGTTTCAGTTAAAGTGAAATTAAGTTAAAATTGATACTCTCCTTCTAAAGCTACGGTAGTGCGCTGGCTTTTTCCTAGGCAAAAATTTCTGGGGGGTCCCCCCCAGGTCTGGGGGGGGCTCGGATTTCTGGGGGGGGGGGAAGAAAAAATTTTTCAAAAAATGCCTAAAAATAGCTATTTTTTGCTGCTGAGCTAAAAATCAACTATTTTTAACTTAAATTTAAGCTAAAATAGCTAAAAAATGGTTAAAAATGGGTAAAAATCCAGCGAAGCCGGAAAAATTTTTCAAAATTTACCCTGAAAACCCTATTTTTCCGGGCATTTTAGAGTTCTGGGGAGGGGAGGCCCGAATAATCCTGGGGGGGGGGCGATTCTGGGGGGGGGACGAATTTCTGGGGGGGGCCCACCCCCCCCCCCCTGTAGGAAAAATCCAGGTGCGTGGTCATTTGTAAAGTGCGCGGCTCGCTCCGCTCGCTCGTGCGTAGTCCTTGGCGGCTTGGCTTGCGTAGTTGCGTAGTCAGCCTACACCAGTGTAGGCTGCGTGTAGGCAATGCCCATGTGTGTGCGCAGGGCACAACTCTTTGACCGGAACTGCATTTTTTAAAATAAGCTTTTACAAATTTATCATGTCTACCTGGTAAGCCATTACGAACGTCCCGCGAATATGGGTTGTTCAGCGAAGCTGGTCCATATTAGTGCGCTTACGTATATATATACGTTGTATAAGTACGAAACTAATATAACGATGTTGAGTGTGCTATGGTGCTATGCTAGCGAGAATTATTATGCTGAGACATGAGGGAGACACGGTGGAGGATTACAATTACGAATGCAGGCTTACCCGATTCAGGGTGAGGGCAATACAGGGCGTTCCAGCCTTGAAACCGTAATCGTCTTTCTCATTACAGCCTGCCTCTTTCAGGGTCTGGTTCACATCAAACTTGCAGGCCAACTCTCCCTCCTCAACCTTATTTCCCTTCCCGCCGGCAGCATCATCAGTTCCCTTTCCAGTCTCTGACCCACAGTCCTTCACCTTACTGGTAAATTCTTCCTTTGTATATTCTGGAAAAAAGGAAAAGTAGAAGTGGCAAACAATGGAACACCAGGATTGGGAGTCTCGGTCTCGTCCAGCAGTCAAGACACGGCCAGTCTCGGTGTCGATCTCGCCCATCGATAAGTCTCGGTTTTGGACTGAGACCGGAAACTTTTCGAAGACATCAAATGTCAGCAAAAATCTTATATATCAATGTTATGAAAACCATTGCTTGCATTCTTCGTGGATACACCTGCTAGCCCGCGTTTACTTCATTTTTCTTGACGTTTTGTCAGACTTGTTGTTCCACCCTGACCATTTCTAAATGGCCGGTTTACACGAGGCAACTTAGATGCAACGTTCAGGCAACCTTTTGTTAGCAACTGAAAGTTGCTCGAAAGTTGCCTGGTGTGGAAACTCACAAAATTGCAAGCAACCAGTAAGCAACTTGAAATTTTCACTCGGTCCAGAAGCGACTTTTTCAGGCAACTCGCAGGCAAGAGCCAATCAAGCAAGGCCACGTCTTTTGAATTTTAGGCGCGCAGAATTGTCATTGGCTGCGAAGAGAAAGTTGCTAGATAAACTGTTGCCTACAAGTTGCCTCGTATAAACGAAAAATCACAAGCAATTTCTCAGCAACTAAAGTTGCTTCCCAAAATAGTTGCTGGAAAGCTGCCTCGTGTAAACCGGCCTTATTAAGGTATATAGTTCAAAAATAAATTATGCGGAAATCCAAAAACGTCATAGGAAGGATGGGGGCACACCTCTTTACCATACACAAAAGAGTAAATCTAACCGAGGCAAACTTTAACATTATTGCAATTAATTTTGTACATGCAAAAACATACGCACATGTCCGGTTTAGGGCATGTATATAACAAACATACTTTCAAGAAACTTCTTCATCTGCTTCTTGTACTCAGCGTAGGTGGTGTCATTGGATTGTTTGAATTTGATCAGGGTAGACTCGGGATCGTCACGCAGCCAAGGCTGATAGCCCAGACCTGAAAGCACAGCAGAAACACAAAATACTTACGTACTGTTTGTAAATAAAATAACAAAAATAAAAAAGTAAGACCCAAACAACAAGTCGAATCAGCCAAGGAACAGATAGAAAAATCCCCTACGAAGAATTCGAAAATTTTGAGTGAACGTTTGGGGCTCACTATTTCAGCAAAGTCGAAATAAAGGTAATAATTTACGTACGAATATATACACTTACATACTACTTACGTAAAATACGTGAAGTATACGGACAGGTATCATGATAGTGTAAGGTGTAGGTACCATAACTCTCTTCACCACAAAAATGCTTAGTGGGGAATTATTTTTTGGTATATAAGCCTACCCTTCAACAATACGCATATACTCGACATAATTTGCATAATTACCAGGATTTGTTCCAATAATGCTTCCCTGTCCGTAGTAGACGGGCTCATGCTCTGATGTGGTCTGGACAAAAGCATAGAGACAGATGGCAAAGAAACCGGCCAGGCAGGCATAGAAGATGATATAGAAGAGAGTGATTTGAGCTGAAAACAAACACAAAAATAAATATATACGCAAATAAAACACAAAAATAAACAAAATATATATACATTTTTTCGGTGGGAGATGGCCCGCTCACACTTTTCGACATTTCGACATCAACCTTAGGTGGTATAGATAGACCCACGTGAC